>JAMYWD010000178.1:0-81000 GCA_028583415.1 Protea cynaroides
ATGGTCGACCGGTATGTCTCCGGAAGACCATATGTCCGATTTCTCGACTTCCATCGATAGTCCCCTAATGATCCTAGGGTTTCCCCTACACATTCTAGGTCTGAGCATTGAGTTAGAGTTGTTTCCAACTCCATTCAAGTCCTAGTTTCGATGATCTCAACCTAGAACTTGAATCTAGGGTTTATCGACTAAATTAGGGTTTGATGGCAAAATAAGATTTAGATCAATACCTCGCTTTGCATGGTATTGATCCAACTACAACTAACCATTCTAGATTACTTATGGTAGATGAAGGTTTGAGCACTTACCGTTGACTTGCGGTAACTTGTTCTTCGTCGAACGGCAATGGCGGCTCTTCCCTCTCCTTCCTAGCTTCTCCTCCTTCTTCAATCTCTTTCTCCTCTCTAGGGTTTGTAAGGATCATGGAAGAGGTTTTAGGAGGTTTAAGGGTCCTTATATAGACTAGGATTAGGTTTAGGAAGCCTCCTAACATTAGGAAAGTCCTTCAGTTTGAAATTTGGTAAGTGGGACCCGTAGAGATCCGTTTTCGGATCCATGCTGCGTAGGCCATACCGGTCGACCATCGACCGGTACCATAAACCGGTACCATCGATCGGTATGAGGTTTTTCATACTTGAATTGGTCCGACTGGTCTGATTTCATACCTGGTTGTCATCCGCTCGTCCCGTCTGGTCCAAAGATGATTGGAAGGCCTGTTACGACATGAAACAAGGTTTAGATCGGGTTCATGGAGTGCGGGTCTTACAACTCCCCCACCCTTAAAAGAAATTCCATCCTTGAAATTGGCATGTAGGTTTCACAACTCCCCCACCCTTAAAATAAATTTCGGCCTCGAAATTTGAACGTACCTTGGTCGTCGAAAAGGTTAGGGTATTCCTTTCTCATTACGTTCTCTTCCTCCTAAGTAGTTTCTTCCACATCATGGCTTTTCCAATGCACTTTTACATAGTGGATATCCTTGCTTCAGAGATGTTGAACTTTTCGGCTTGTGAGCATCACAGGTACAACTTCAAACGTCAAGTCTTCTGTCAAGTCTGGTGGGTCTACAATCAAGATGTGCGATGGATCCCTGACGTACTTTTTCAATAAAGAAACATGGAACACATCATGAACGCTTGACATGGATGGTGGTAGAGCCAGTTGATATGCCACATTACCATGTCTGGTCAAAATCTCATATGGTCCCATATACCCTGGGGCATAGCTTCCCCTTCCTACCAAACTGTTTTAGACCTCGCACAGGTGATATCTTCAAGAATACTTTATCACCCACTGCAAACTCCAGATCTCGACGTCGGTTATATGGTCCTTTAACTCATTTCATGTCTCATATTCATTCATCGCATTCATCTAGGGTGAAGAAAAACTTTCTCCACTAAATTTTAATTTAAAGATTTTAAGAAATCAACTACAAATTATAACTCTAGTCTTTCTCCTACGTACATGATCAAGTTGTGATTTTGTGCAACATGGGTGCTACGCATGTACATCCACAAGATCTTGTAAGAAAACTAGGCTATGCTAGAGCAGTTGCAGGGACCCCGGATTCAAATCCTCTCATGCCCCTCATGCCCCTCATGCCGGCATAAGGTAATCCAGTGGGTGTCATCCACTGTGCACATATACCAATACATCAGTATGTACGCACAGTAAACTACAGCCACTAGATTTCCTCATGCTAGCATGAGGGGCATGAGAGGATTTTTATCCTGGGTATCCCTTCATGGCTCAACAAAGACCAAACCATAAGACAAGGGGGAGAGAGAGAGAGAGAGAGAGAGAGAGAGAGAGAGAGAGAGAGAGAGAGAGAGAAAGAGAGAGAGAGAGAGAGAGAAAAAGAGAGAGAGAGAGAGAGAGAGAGAGAGAGGGGGGGTTGTAGGGGAAGGCACTAACTAGAAAGTACCCTTATCTTCCATATCTAAGCTGGGTCCCTTGTACATACTTCCTCATTTTACCTTCTTCCTTATCAATCGATCTAAGGAAGAAGGTTTATTTATGGTTTCCCTACAAACCCTACTCCTTCTTCAACTACAAAGAGAGTCTAAACCAAACCTTCTAAGATGAACTCAAAATTATGGTGATGGACCAAGTTGCGATCCTCAGTTTCAACACCAAAACACATTCTAACTTGGAAACGATCGAAGGCCACATGATTCCAAGATTCAGATCTTCCTTTCCATGATAAATTTGATGGAATGTTTCACAGTGAAATGATTGATGGAAACCAATAAGTAGGCGTTTGCCATCTAGCCCTGGAGAATCATTAGCTTCTCTACTGCTTCTTCCAACTTCCAATTCATCATCCAAGGGAGTATGAGATAACTATCAATAATAAATCCCAAATAGGGACGCTCCAGGAAGAAAGTGGAATGGACAAGTAGATATGGTCAAGGGAAGTTTTCAATGGACATGCTCTGTAAGGTCTGTATTGGGGAAAGTGGGTGAGGTGCATGTCTTATGATGTCAAACTTAATTCCCTTGTTGCAATTAATTACTCACCTAAACCCTTACAAGTTCAGACTTTAGATCATGACTTGCATGTACTTGTATCTTTCTTGATATTTCTTCACCATTGATGTTGTGTGGGACCTACCTCTGGAATGTAGGATTCACTAGATATAGACGATGATGGGATCCCATGGAGGATACAAGTACATGAAGGTGAACTATTCTCAATCCCCATGGCTTTGGATATCGGTGTTTTGGATACAATCTTAGCAAGTTTAACCTTTTTGCACTAGGTGCCTAAATATTAAAATATTTCAATGAGCCCCGATGAAGCCTAAATTTTGATAAAAATTTAGAACCATGGGTGGAGAATATCACAATGTGGCATGAGTTGTATTTGTTGAAATCAAACCCCAAACAGTAAACACGATGCAGAAAAATAAAACTAAACAAAAAGAAACAAATACACAACGCAAAGCTTTATGTGGTTCAACAGAGATTTCATGCCTAGGTCCATGGTGAGATGAGATTTGCTTCACTATCAATGGAGAATAGAGTTATAATGTTCATCCTCACGTCTCTCATCTTATTATAGAGAAAACCATCGCAATATATTTACAGCAAACCCATACATGCATATTTATCAAAATACCCTTCGAAGTTAGCCCACAAACCCATACAACAGAATACATGACTACTCCCAACATTTTTTTTCTCGCGATGCTGAATGGAATTGAAATTTTGTAGACATTTAGACCACAAAGTTTCTTGCTCACATATGAAGTTTCAACCCATATGAAATTTGGCAGTACATAACAAAAACTTATGACTACCAAGAGGATGTACAAAGTTATTAGAGACTGTATGGACATACAAGGGAGGGAATTCCATTAATTATTGGGATTACATGCAAATGAATGATTAAAATTGGGGCTGCAGTTTTATAGGTGGCTAATCCAGATCATTATTTCCCTACATATCCAATAGTCAAAATTACCAAATAACTCATCCATGAAACAAAATTAGCCCAGCCCATCTACAAAACTATCTCAATTACATTGTATCAAAGACCAATTTTCTATAAAACTCAAAAGGAAAATTACAGTCCGTCAACCAAGGGAGACATACATATCCCAAAACCAAAAAAAAAAAAAAAAAGTCAACAGGAATAAAGCTAGCAGATGGAGCTTAAGAAGAGAAAAAACAAAGGTGCAATATGGGTAACATGCATGTCTCTTAAAGATTTGGTTGGAATTGATCTAATTCGGTTAAATCAAAGATTATGTTGGAAGCTGGAAACACCTAAACTAAATCTAATCATATTGGTATACCCTAAATAGGAAGGCATTGGGTTGTTAAGCAAGAATATATATTGATGTGGATTAAGCTCCTCTCAAGTTCAACCGCCCCTCAAGTTAAGATCTAGAGTAGAGTTTACTATGTGTGCAAATCAATGTATTGGTATGCACAAAGGACTAACTCCAGTGGTTGAATCTCAACTTGGGGGACAACTGGATTTGAAAGGAGCAGAATCCATATTGATGTCCTGACTGTTGTTGAAAATCAGAATGGGTTGGGCCATAAATGGTGGGATAGTTTGTGTTGGGTTTGAAACAGCTCAAGTGCCCAACCTCAAGATAGAAGCGGCTTTGGGTCAGGGTAAGATCAAACCATCCTAATTATAGGACTTCATTTTCACTGAGATAAATGTAATGTAGATCTCATGATCATAAACAATATCCCACAATTTATATAGGTTGGTAACAACTGGAACCTCTTTTATTTTTATTTTTTATTAATCCAAGTTTATGTTAGCTGAGCCTTTGGCCTTTTAATTTTATTGGTAAATCAATGACATGAAGCAATTTCGAAAATAGATCAATTGTTACACAAGGGAATTGAGATTAAAGGTCCAATCAATCGAGTTAGGATCAGCGGCATGTACATGTACACTCCATGAGATCCCATCATTGTCACATGTAGTGTGGGACCCACCTCTAGAATGTGGGACCTATTAGATATGGATGGTGATGGGATCTCAGGGAAGATACAAGTACATGTAGGTCGAGTCTTGATCAATGATCAAGTCCTCTTAACTACATCAGTGGCTTGCACCAATTTCCTTTACATTCCCACACCCTCAGTGGGTAATCATTGTGTGTGGGAGAAAGCTGTGAGTTTAATCTCACACAGACCAAATAATCTACAATCCCTCCTATATACTAAGGAGTGGTGGTTCGAGTCTCTGCACCAATTAATTTGAACTTTTAAAACGAAAACTTTACATATTAAAACCCAAGAATCCTACTACCACTTTAAGTTACCTAATTCTTACATTAAATCTGATAATTAAACTATTCTCATTTTTCCTGTCAGAAGACTATGAACCTGAAAAAGAAAATCTAGACTCATTACGAGATCAAACACATGAAGACCCTGATCCACCATATTAAAACAAGGAATCCAATAATAATCTTTATACACATGCATATAATAATCTTTATACACATGCATTCACCAATGATAATTATAGTCGTTTTCCTCATCCCTTTTCTTCAAATATTAAATGTTTAAGTTTCACTGCACCAACACAAAATGGTGGAGCCGCCACAGCCATCGGTGGTGCTGATGGCTGCTGTAACCTTTCACCCTCTTTTTTTTTGGTAAAACGAGAATCTATCGAGAAGAACTGATGGTAACCAAGGTTTCATTTACATTAACCATGAAGCCAAGGAGTGGAGAGCGGCCAATCAACCAACCCCAAAATAATTGAGGCCTTCCTGGCAAGGATATGAGCTACAATGTTTGCTCCCCTTGGAATAAATGAAAACCTTTCAGCCTCGTTAACCTTTCACTATTGAGAACCTTTAATTCTGTTTTAGTGTAATATTAATATTGTATACACACTGTATTGGATAAATTATATATTCTTTCCCCTTACGTGATTAACTAAGCTTCTTTTTTCACTTTTCTTAGATTGGATAATTTATCTTTCCTTCTTACTTACGATCATTGCAAAGTAATTAGGTCCATAAGATCCAATCAAAGATGACTAACCCAAGTTAGGTCTAACTCACTATGGAACTTTGTTGATTCATCATGGATTGCATGATTAGTGAGCTATGGGCTCGTGTACATACCGCATGCTAGAATTGATGCTTTGTAGGGTCATTCCTATGATAAGAATAGATTGAGAAATGATTATGTTTTATGAACTTTTTTTGCAACTCTATTAAAGGACATATCTTATTTAACATGTAAAAATACTTAGGGGTCATGGTTCAAGTTATCGGTTTTGGATCTGATTGATCTTTGATTCGAGTCATGTGTCAATTTTCCATTGGATCTATTATAGGCATTATTGTCTCCACCAATCAGAATCTAGAAGGCTACATGTGTCAGCTCAAATGTTCGAGTTTCCGCATCTCTTGGACCACCGTAACGGTCTGCGTGCACTTCTCCTAAGAGTTATCTATACTCAACCAGCATAATTGAATGTGCGCCGCATTTAACGGGTAACAACCGACATGTTGGATGTAACTAACATACCAATAACTCCACTCTGACCTAATAGACGACATGTTTGATGTAAATGACGGAAGAGTAAATCCATTCAATGACAAATCTGACTTTCCACCAGCCGACGCCCGTTCATTATATATATACCAGATTTTGAAGGTAAACTGATCCAACTTTTTACACTCAAACTTTCTTTACAGCCTCACTTACTCAGACCTTATATACTCATACCGAGCTCTTTATCTTCTTGTATTAACGCGGAGTACTAACTTTGGCATCAGAGTGGTCCAAGGGTCCAAAACCCGACCTCTCTTGCCTTTCTCTCCTAGGTCTGATTGGCCCCTAAACAGGTGGTTTATATTCTAACTGCAACAGAATTCATATTTTGAACATATCAAATGCTACATGTAAAAACTTGCTTAAGATTGATGAATGAGGAATTATTTTTTTATTTTTTTTTTTTTTGGGAGAGGGGGGTGTTGTAGGGGGTTGGAGTCTTGGAGAAATCATGTCTTACGCCTAAGGTTCTTACTCAACCCTATCAATAAAAGGAGATTCCAAAGGAGGGAGAAAATTAACGTTCCTATACCCATATCGTCATCTTGGCATATACAACTATTGCTTTAAGACTTAGGATATTATCATATTGTTTTTATTACCTTTAATTTAGTATCGACGACATGTCACTCTATCATTGATTTCATAATAATCTAAGACCTATCCCATTTAAAATGATTGATAGCCTTTTCTATACCATGACCTAAACCCATGAACCCAATACCACTTGTTTCAATGTTTAAGAGTCCTTTAGGGGTTGGGTGATTAAAAAGCAAAGTACAGGGAGGGTGGGTAAAATTTTTGCTTAATATTATCATCAATAGAAAACAAAAAACTAAACTTGTTAATTCTATTTTATTTTTAATTAACACTGTCGCAGAAAGGGGAATGATTATAGTTGTTTGAAATTTTAAGATAAGCCCTGAAATTATGTCTAAGTTTAGGGGAGATGTGAGTAGTTTTTTTTTTTTTTTTTTTTTTTTTTTTTTTTGATTTTTTAAATTCATTACATTTAGAAGTTCTATAAATCTAATTACTAGAGTTAAATTTATTGAACTGATTATTGAACTGGATGACTTAAATAACAGAACTTACTTATTCCAAATTATTTAATGATTTAATTATGGTATGAGGGGTTTGGTCCATTTGACTTGGAGATGGACAATGAGGCAATGAAACAGGAACCCAGTTCTCTTAACCATGTCCATGACCTTTACTTAGACAATGACCATGATCCAAAGATGGGAAAATTCAAATTCAAAAGGCTTAGTTATGTAATTAGGTAATCCTAAAATCCCCGAAGTCAAATTTTAGAAGGAGATTATAGATGGGAGTGTCTCTCTTTCATTTTTATTTTAAATTTTTTTTAAGATAAGTATAAAAGGGATGAGTTTTCATCAAAAAATTTTATAAGTGACCTGTATTGTGCATTTTTAGAGTTGTCATTGTTTTACATATTTTTCAAACAGATATGTGAAATGACAAGAGTTATGCTCATTTTAAACAACAAGTATATTATACAAAGCTAGGAAAAAAGTAAGATGTAGAATTAAAGCAATGAGAGCCAATTAGTGTCGTGCTTCCCTGCATTGGTCCCCCCACCTATATACCCCACTGGTATTAGATTTGACAATGTGAACATATGTATATAGATCATGGTTTTAGGTGTGGAGATCGAATATGACTGATTTATATCATTGGTATGATAGTGGTTGAAATTGATTGCTGATTCTAATACGATATCTGATACCTTTGTCTTTTATAATACATTTTAATTTAGTATTGACCATGTAACACTCTATTATTGGTTTTGTATAATTCTGATATCAATCTTGTATCGATTTTCAGAGTGATCAATATCTTTTTCGATACGATGAACTAAAACCATAATATTATCAAACAAACAAAATATTGGTAAAACCCACTTCTCTCTCTCTTGTTAAGCCAGCAATCAAAGGTTCAATCACAAAAGAGAATGAGAAAGCAAAGTGTTAGAGAGAAGAACCGAAGAGTTTGGGGGGTCCACCTCCATCAGGCTTGGGTAGACTATCTCCCCCTATAATCACCACCTTCTAACTACTTTCTCCCAATCCCCTCCCATCACTCTCTTTTGAATTATCTAATAAAAATATTTAAGTTGTTAATTTTTTTTTTCAGCTAAAGGAAAATTTATTGCTCATGAAAAATACATAACTCTTTCAGCCAAGGAGAGTAAATGGGCCAAGTAAATACTTTGAATGAAAACCAGCCCTCCAGGTAAGGGAATTAGCTATTGATTTTGCGTCACTTGAAACATACAAGAATGGAATATTTTCATAGAAGCCTGAAAACTGATGAATATCATCAACAACAGACAATAGAAGAGTCAAAACCTCACAAGAAAAGTTTTGATAATTAAGAGCTTTGATCACCGAATCGTCATCTAACTATTTAAGCTATTAAGCAGAGACCCATTTGGTATAAGAAGTTATTTGAGATCCCAGACTTATCAATATGATTTTACCAAAAAGAAAAACTTATGAACATGAGATTATTTAACAAATACCTACTCGGATTAATGTATTATCAAGATTCTGTTGGTAGTGACTCTATATCACATTGAATTATCAATCCCAAGTTAAGCTATTAGGTGAGAAGATAAAGATACGATTGGTATATGAAATTGATCAAGGTCTGAGAATAAATCCCAAAATTTAACTTTAAAATTTGACAAATGTTTTGTACTAAACATCCTCTTAGACTGAATAAAGTCATCACCAAATTACTTTCATAGTTGAAGAAAGTAGGGATTCATGAACAATGTCAAGTGCAGCGGCCACCAATTCACATGAGCCACACTAGGCTTTCTACCCTTCATTGAATTGCTATTTATCCCATGCAAAAGTACCCCGGGTTCCAAGGGTTAGAATTGCCATGTCACTCTTTCAAATAACATAACCAATATTTGAGTTTGCACAAAGTAAAAAACTTTAAAAGAAGCTAAGGGGAAAATACCCATACGTATGCCTAATAAATTAATTAATATATGATTTAACTAGAGAATTCACATCTATCCAAAGATCAAATGATTAAAAATCAACAATCTATCTATATGACAAAAGTAAGTTGTTAAGGGTTAGAATTCGCTTAATAGGATCTTATCAATCAACTACTAGTTTAATCTTGCTTCAATTCTAATTGACTATATGTATGTATAGTAATAAATTAGTTTAATGAGCTCTATCAAGAAACTTTTGGTTCCGTTTTGGTTCAAGTTTGATTTACTATATGTAATAACAAATTGGCTTAATGAACTCTGCCATTCCCTTTCCCCTTCCCCTTTCTTGTCGCGGAGAAACTTATATCAAGTTCTGCAGTTCCTCCAACCTATTAGGGCCTCAATAGGGTGGGGTTGGGCCGGGTTTTTCAAAACCCTAACCTTAACCTTGACTATTTAAACTTAACCCTAACCCAACCTAACTCTGCCAGGGTCAGAAAATGTACAACCCTAACCCTGACCCTAGTAGGGTTGGGCCTAACCCTAACCTACCCTGATTGACCCTGATTGGCCCTGAAACATACAACAAATTGTTAAATAACATACATATAACAATTATAACTTAAACATATAACAAACACACACACACTCAGACACACACACACACACACACACACAAACATATATATATATATATATATATATATATATATATGTATATATATATATATATAGGGCTGAGCTCAACCTTAACTCAATCCAACCCTGCCAGGGTTGATCAAAATTTGGGCCCTAACCCAGCCTTGCCTGGGTTCATGTCGGGTTCAACCTTGCCAGGGTTCAGGGGTGGGTTTGGGTAGGTTCAGGTTGTCAGGATAAAACTTGCACCCATGGATCATCAACTTGACGAGCTGTAGAACATGAAATGAGCTGCACCCCATTTCCACCTTGCCTGCTGCATCATGGAACACCCTACTCAATTTATTCTGTGATTTTCAGTAGAATTTCAGTACTTTTTATCAAATTTTGTGTGAGTTTACAAAATAAAGACTCAAGTTATCATCAAATGTCCTAAATATCGTTACATAATAAGGTTTTCAATGCCTCACACTAACCCCACTCTCTGTAACCCCAATAGTAATTATTTCATCTAGAACAAAATTCACATTAGTGCATCATAAAGAGTTTCTAGCTAGAGATTTCGATGGCTTTGACATTTGGTTTTTTCACTTCTTCTTTAGGAACAGTAACAATAAGCACTCCGTTTTCCATGGCAGCCTTCACCTGATCCATCTTGGCATTCTCTGGCAACCTGAACCTACATAAGAAATTGTTGCAGCTATACTCGATTCGATGCCATTGATTGTTCTTCTCTTCTTGTTCTTTGTTCCTTTCTCCATTGATCTGAAGTACTCTACCCTCTTCAACTTAGACCTTCACTTCTTCCTTCTTCAGCCCAGGAAGATCAGCTTTGATGATGTGGGCTTTTGGTGTCTCCTTCCAGTCGATTCGGGCATTGAAGAATGCAGCAGTCTCATTGGAGAATTGGGGGCGAGGAACAGAAAGGGAAGTTGAGAAAGGGAAGTTATTGAAATTAAATGGATCCCTTGTATCCATTGCCAAGGGATCAAGCCCACCAAAGAAGCTTGGAATGAGTAACATTGTCACTTGCTTATTGCTTCTTTTAGGATCGAATCATAGAGAAACCTTAATTGGAACTTGGATATTTGGTGCTTGGCTTAGAAATCTTTTCAGACGATACAGAGGAGTAACACCAATCCGGTATTTATAGATCAGGGGAGGAAGGATTACAGATTTCTAGTACTTTTCAGGAGATTCCCATTGATTGGCTTTCAATTTTGACTTTTTGAAAACTTGTTCAATGAAAGGGGAGGACCGACATTATGCCATATTTCAGATAACCAATACGTTCTGGCATTTTATTTTTCTTTTTCTTTTAATAGATGTTCTAGCACTTTTTTGTTTTTTTGGTAAAGTACATAAAATCTCCCCCGTACTTAGGTTAAAGGACAAGGACCTCTCCTGTCGCGCTTAACAAGACACTCGACTACCATGAACTAAAGGTGTTAAAAGTATCGAGTAAAATATCTTTTTTACCCTCTTTAAATCCTTATAAAAACCCCTCTGCAATATTTCATAAACCTCTCTGCAACTTTTATAAAAACCCCTCTCCGTTTGTAAAGGCTTAAGGGTTCCTACAATTCCATCAACGACAAGTGTCATTCCGGCATCAATACATGCAACGGTGAGTTTTTTTCCGACGACATCACTTTGGGTAAGTGTACTCCATTTTCAAAGGATGAGAGGTCCAGCCCACCCAAGGATTTGTAGATATATTACAGGTGCATTTTGAAGATACCAAGCTTGGTTTGTCTTATTTGCATCCACCCACTGGTCACCAATCTAATATCAAGAAAATTTCCCCACTTCTCTAGATTCATCACCGAAGCTCCCCTGTTGTCACTCTAAATGAGATGGTCTTGAGCTCGTCGTAATGTCTGCACAGAAAGAGGAATGAACACCATAAAATGGTCAGGTTTGGTAGCCCCCAAAACCACTCTGATGCCTAAATTAGTTCGATGAAACAAACAGTATGGAGTAACTACGAAGGTAGATGCTCTTTCATTGAATAAGGGAGTTTAGGTAGTTGCCTTAGCTCAAATGTTGGGTGAGGAGATGTATGAGAGTGAGAGAGAATTCTCCAAGAGCCAAAAGTCTTGCCTTCTCTTTCATTTCTTCTATTTATAAACAGAGGCTACGCCTTGGGATGACTAGCGACATGTTTGGTTTGCTGGACGCGTGACCTATTCAGTTATGGCTTGCACGTTCACTTAACTAGAGTGGTAGTAGGTGGGCATTTGTCAAGGTGGAAGGTATGAGCCACCATATTGGTAGCCTCATTCGATTCCACACTGGGAATGAAAGAATGATTTCTCTCCAATCGTGTTGACTAACGGACATGATGCGCATTTAATGTGCATGGTTCACATTAAATGCTCATGGCCAATGAGTATAACTCTGAGTTTATCCCATGTTGGAGTTACTATTGGATCATTGCACATGTTCTTACAAAGACGCTACGTGTCTAGCTAGATGTTGATCATTGCACTGAAATAGGTCCAAGAGTGTGTTGGTACAAGGCATCCAAGGCGTAGCGATTGTATTAGGGCATTGAGTGTCAATGAAGCTTCGGTGATCAACTTTGGAGATATAGGTTTTCCAAGGCAAGGCTTGTATACGTTGATATCCAAGGGTTAGCATCTTGCTTCCGACGCACGCCTTGGAGAAGTACTGGAGGACTATCTTCGGATAAACGCGGTGGAAAGCATCACAAGATGTGGTTTAAGATGCACACGTATAGAAAGGTTATTGGTGGGGTATATAACCTCCATATCAGATGCCTCTTGCTCTTTTAGGCTTGTAAAGGTTAAAAGAGTAATACTGTTCAGCCCAAATAAAAGGGAGAGCCATAATTTTGTTTTGTTCGACGTTGGAGAGAGTGTTCGCTCCTTCTCCACGCAGCATAGTTATTATCAAGCTTGGACTCTGTGTACGTTCTAGTTTTGAAAGTTTGTAATGATTCGGCTGGTTCCACCCTTCATTTCACATTTCTGAAAGTAATTCTATATCTAGATGCTGCTTTAAATGCGGGAGATCCCAGACAAGTGGGGGTTTGACATCTATCCTCGCGATGGTTTTTCTGTCCTCAATGCTTTGAGAATCGGCCTTATAGGCCGCAGGTCGCCATAGGCTATAATGAACGAGGTTTGGTGTCAGGTTTGGGTCCAAGCCTATTTTTCAATCTTAGCTTTGGGATCGAGGGTTATATAAATCCTAATTCTCTTCTTCTTTTTCTTTACTTGTCTTCTCTGCAATGCTTTTGAAAGCTCGAGTTCTCCTGCTCCTTCTCCAATCTTCGTTGTCTTCGTCGTCTTTCTCAAGTGAGTTTTTCAGTATGACTAGGGTTAAGAAATCTAATCGTAGGGGTGAGTCTAGTAACCTTGGGAATCTTCCCTTCTCAAGTAAGTTTTTCAGTGGCTAGACTTTTGAAACCCCTTCTTCCATTTTTGGGCTAGCCATTGCCTGGGGTGGTGGTCAAGTTTCAACTTCTGCTCTTGCCCATAGCAGTGGTGCCCCTGCTACTCGCAGGGGTAGAACTCCTCCATTTTTGGTTCATGAAACTAGAAAGGGCCATGATCATGATGTTCATAGGGCCGAACACGATAAGAAAAGGGAGGCTAAGGCAAAGCAAGCTGAGGGTATGCGGGCATCACTTGAGGCTCCCATGGCATTGCCATTTGCGGTGACTAAATATGAAAGTAGGTTGAAGGCGGGTGACTTAGAAACCTTCAGCGGGTATATAGAATAAATCATGCCTTTGCATTTTTGTTGGTTGAGGTGGGTGATATGATGTGTACGCCTCGTCATGAGGCCATGGCTGTATATGGGGAGATGCTCCAGTTTGGCTTATGTTTCCCCTTGACCAGCTTCTTCTTGGAACTCTTAGAGAGCTATAGAGTGGCCCCGGCTCAGATTGCTCGAAATGGGTGGCACGAGTTATAGTTTTTCAGGCATGATCTAGAATGAGTGGGCTTAACCCCGGGTTGTATGTCTTCAAACACATCTTCTGACTGATTTCGGTCGAGCATACTATCGATAAAGGTTGATATTACTTCCAGCATCGGTAGGGGATAGTATACTCAGGTCCCTCAGATACTGTGCCTTCCCACCATTTCTGGAAGTATACCTTCTTCTTCATTACCTGGGAATCCTTACCCAAAGATTATTTTCCCTGTAACCGATGGGTAATAGCCAACATCGACAGAGTCAACATATTCCCCTATAGGGCCCTGATCCCATTTCCTACCAGGCTTGGGTGAGAAAATATCATAGTGTCTGTCCTTTGTTTTATTATTTATCTTGGCACTGATTTTCTTTATGCCTTACAGTGGAGGTTGATCTAAATGAGGTGTTCAGCACTCTTGAGGAGATTCTAGCCCCACCTTCTGCCCTTGTTCCCGTAGCTCAACTAACCGAGGGATAAAGGAATGAGGCTGCTGAAGTACAGCCCACTGAGGTTTTTTCTATCCAAGAGGACGATGAGGTCCCTGCTTCTGGGGACCAAACCTTGCCACTCCCTGTTTCTCCCATGCCTAACACCATGGGAGCATCCCAAGAGGCGGGGGGAGAGGAAGTAGAGCTTAAGGAAGGGCTTGAAGAGGAACCCACTGGCCTCTAGCCAAGGCATCGGAAGAGGAAGTCTTCCACAACTGGCGAGCCCCGTAAGAAGAAGAACTCTTTAGGCGGCCGAGGCAAGAGTCCTGGTAGGCTTCCGACGTTCCTTTTGAATTTCCTTGCCTTATCCTTTCTTAGTGTTTCTAATAAAGTGTGTTTCTTCCATGCAGCAGTTCCTTCCCCCCCAGTCTTCTACAACTTCTCTGCCACTTACAGCCCTTAAACCTCAAGGATAAAGATTGGTGCTGGAAGTGGCCAATAATGCCTCGGCTATAGATGATCATGTCATAGCCAAGGCATTGGCAAGAGCTATGATGCTCCCAAGAGATCGTCAAGCCTATTGCCAACTGGGCTTCGTGAACACCTTCCACATGAGGATTTAGCATGCTGCTGAAGTAAGTTTTCTTCAGTATTTTCCTTCTTCTTCATGGTCACTAATTGATTTTCATGGCTTCTTCAGGACTTAATCTTCTTGACCAACATGAAGGACCATGTAGCCCAACTCAGTAATGACCTCGTAGAAGCTAATGAAATGGCACAAGCCTTGTGAGGGGACCTGAGTGAGGTGGAGAAGGCTCGTGATGTCCTTAGCGAGAAACTCAAGGGGAAGGAACAGGAGGCTCTCGAGCTGGCTGGCAGGGTTGAAAAGTTTGAGAGGAAGGTCCTAGATTTGAAGGAGGATATCTCCAAGGCCATGCAGACTAAAAGCGATGCCTTGGGTTCATTGGAGAAGGAAGATTAGCAAGTAAAGAACCTAGGGAAGTGCATGGCCAAGATCAAGGATCAACGGAAGGTGACAGAGCAGGCCTAGGAGGAGGGTACGAAGGCAAAGAGGGATGTTGAAAGGGCTCTTGAGGTGGAGCGGGCTGCCCACGCAGCAGTACTGGATGAGCAAGCAAGAGTGGTAGTGGAGGAATATAAGGGGAGCTTAGCTTTCAAAAGCTTTGTGACCGCTTCAGTGGGGAAGATGTTGCCGGCTCTCCTTACTAGGGTGAGTGACCTTATTTATGATAAACACCAAGATTTTGACTTATCCCTTCACCCACACTTCAGGAGGGCCCTAGAGAATGAAACTGTTCCATTCAGTTTGTGGATTTTGGTGACTCCTTCGGCATCGGAGCGAGCTACTCCAAAGATGGATACTTCAACAACTTCGACCTTAACTACCCCTATTGAGGTTACAATTGATGTGGCTTCATCTCTGCCAGCATCCCTTCTTTCTACTAGCGAAGTTACCTCTGAGCTTCTTTCCCCAGTGTTTGTCACTACTTCCTTCAGAGTTGCTCCTGTCCTGGCCACTGAAGTTCAAGCTATCGATCCTCCTTCCTTTGTTCCTAGTGAAGAAAACCCTCTGGAACACCCGTAAAGAAGAAGACCTCCATGTACGAAGAACCCATAATTTTCTCTTTTGCATTTCTTTCTTGCACTTTTCTTTTTGTTTGTACACTTCTTCTTCTTCTTCTTCTTCTTCTTCTTCTTCTTCTTCTCTCTCTCTCTCTCTCTCTCTCTCTCTCTCTCTCTCTCTCTCTCTCTCTCTCCTATGAAAGTATGGCTTTTTGGATTTTCGCAACAATTTTTTGTAATGTGTCTATTAGTTGCATTTTCTAATCCTTGCGAAAAAGTTTTGAAAAAATAAGATAAAACATGTAACTCACTTTCTTTTTTATTCATCCTCACTTCCCGGTGCTCCTTACTGTGTATTGGTCAAGGTTGTGTTGAAGGCACATCCTTCCTTTAAAGTTCTATTTCACTTTGCCCAATCATTAACCCTTAGAAGGTAGAGTATAGGTACCCACCCTCCGAGCTTCAATGCCTAAAGGAACCATGGGTTGTGAAGCTTGAACTTGTTTGCCGAGGCATTACCAACTTAGTTAATCCTATAAGCCTTAACAACATTCTTGGTGCAGACATGGCTGCCGAGGCATGATTTGTATCAAGGCTTCGCCGATGATAGTCGACCCTCCGAGCTTCAGCTTCCTTGACATAGTCTTGGATGCAGAAGTTATTGTCTGCATCAAGAATTCACCAATGATGGTCGACCTTCCGAGCTTCAGCTTCCTTGATGTAGTATTAGATGCTAAAGTTATTGTCTATCACAACTTTTTCCTTAATCTTGTTTTAAGGATATGTATCCACCCTCCAAGCCTTTAGGCTCTTGGGGGCAACCAAAGGGAATTGCGAAGCGAGTCTTATAGTAGATAGACAGATAACTTGTAATCATATCTTTATTCAATTTTGTCACTCATTACAACATTCTATGAATAGTACTTTCGTAGATTTGACGCGTTCTACGTCCTTGGTACAGCTTTGCCATTCATTATTTGCAGATGATAAGACTCAAGTTTGGTCATTTTGACCACTTTATATGGGCCTTCTCAGTTTAATGCCAGCTTCCCCTGGTTCATTGGATTTGAAGCAGAGCTTTTTCTCAGTACTAGGTCCCCAACTTGGAATTTTTTTCCTTGACCTTCTTGTTGTAGTGGTTTGCCACCTTGGTTTGATAGGCAGCATTTCTCAAGTAGGCAACCATGTGAGCCTCTTTTAAGATGTCAAGATTTACCAACATATTTTCTCAGTTGGTCTCTACATCAAAATGAGCCATTTGAAAGGATCAGTGAACAACCTTGACTGGGGTGATAGCTTCAGCACCATGGGTCAACATGAAGGGCATTTTGCCCGTAGGGGTCCGACTCGTGGTTCTATAAGACTAGACGAAGTTGGGAAGCTCTTGTACCCAGCCTTTTCTTTTGTCACAGAGCCTGTCTTGGAGGCCATCCATTATTTCTCTATGGGTAGCCTCTGCTTATTTGAGCCTTTTCTTCAAACCATCTAGGAGTATCCTGTTGGTGACCTCCACTTGGCCATTAGCCCTCGAAAGATAAACTGAGGTAAAATGTTTTGCGATTTTGTATTGGGTGTAGAAGGCTTGGAACTTGTTGGAATCAAATTGTTTGCCATTGTTAGTCACCACGACTTATGGGATGCCATATCGATAGATCATAGGGTGTTTGAAAATTGTGTTACCTGCGTTGCAATAACTTTTGGCATCGGCTCTACTTCGATCCATTTAGAGAAGTAGTTAATCACCATAATTAGGAACTTACATTGTCAAAGCCCTTTAGGAAATGGCCCAATGATATCCATTCCCCAGATTTTGAAGGGAATGGGGCTAGCCATGGACTGCAGATGTCACATCCCAATTCTGGACAAATCAAAAGTGTGAATGAACTGTCTAAGAACCAACGGTTTAAGAAAGATCACATAAGACCGTACCAACCATCAAATCATATACTTTACATAATCAAAGTAAATAAATAAATAGCAAAAATTATATTAATAATGAACTGAGAATCTACAGTGATAAACAATAAATAACCAATTATCTCCAATGTATCAAAACATAAAATAACAAGTTACTACAAATCTCATAAGTCAAATATGAAAACGAAACCCTATGTGTGAACATGGTGGAAACACTTGCATGATGAGTCATGCTCGTCCTCCACAGCTTGCACTACCATAGCTACCATGTGTCCTTACGTTGGTGCATTGATATAATCTTCGACGGTAACACCTGCATCATCAAAAACTAAAAGAATAGAATACGTAAGGGTCAACTCTCCAACATGAGCTCAGTGAGAAATAAAATATTGCAGCAAACATATGCATGATATAACATTCAATTATTTGGTCTGATTTAAGTTTGCAATGTGCTATGGTAAGGATAGGCAGCCACTACACCTTCATACATGAGAGTGTGAGCACGCTCAATGGATCACATACTGCTGTCGCCTCAAGATACCCACTATAGGATAGAGATAAAGCTTGGACCTGACAGATCACACACCGCTAATGCCCCCCCTGAAATCCTATCCCATACTAGTACGTATGCTCCTATTGGCGAGGACATTCAAACTGGGTTCGTAACTAACCAATTCTAGATGTCATCAAAGGTGTATCCAAGGCCTTACCCCAACATCCTTCAACACACCCACAGAAATAGAGCTAGAGTCAGCTGGCTAGACTAGGGCCCATACTGCGATTACTCCGCCTGATACCATGTGACGTACTAAGTCTGCTAAGATAACAATGATGCGACAATGTCAATGTGATGAATGGTTCAATGCTCCAACCTCTCCCCATTCAATACACCAACCACACACATACACATGTCTATCCCTATCATCATCCCATATGAAAATAATAAAATATACATGAACAATAATAACAAATATTGGATGACATGTTGTATGCATAAACCACAGAACATTGCAACAGGCAATAGAACAAATTAAAGTAAAGTAACGCAAAGAAGTTTGTTATTAGCCAATTAGTTTAGGTCTTGTCCCTCACCTGTGATTGATGTTTGTTCCTCTTCCAAGCCTTAAAAATTATCTTGATTTAGTTGAGAACTTAAATAATTAATGAACTTGAATTAGGGTTCCATTCCATCAAGTTGTGTATTCTGTTTCACTCTTCGGTCTCCAACATATGCCTTCCGGACATTGTGCGGTCGAGTCACTAATCTTGCATTAGTCGATCGATGAGTCATCTGGGCAAAACACTGTAGACTTTTTGAAAGTGACAGGTCACCTCTCTGATCTCTTATATTGCCAACCAATCAAGGGACCGGATAACTCCTGGGTCACATTCCAGGTTTGTCTTTTAGTCCGAAATCCTTCTGGGTTGATTCTTTAGCTTAGCATTGGGATTCATCCTAGAGTTGTTCTATGGCCTTTAACCATTGGTTTCAATCATCCATCGTAATCCCAACAACTATAATTACTACAGATTTACATTGAAAACCTCAAGATCTAAATCATGGTATTGGTATTGGATAAAATCCGATATCACATACTGTGACCTCAAATACCGAATCTAACATAGTCTCATCGTCTGTAGAGACAAGGTACTTACCGTGGATCCTCGATGTAGTAGGTTGAAACAGACGGCAACTCTTCTCTTCTCTGCAGAGCTTCTTCTCCTTTTCCCAAGCTTTCTTCTTCTCCAAGTCTTCTTCTTACTCTCTTTCTCAAATCTAAGGTTTTGAGAATGGTCTAAAGAGTAATAGAGGGTAGAGGGATGACCTCTATATATAGAGAGAGTCCCCATACAGTGTCCTCTTTTAATTAGGAGAGTGATCCCCTTAAATTAGGAAAGTTTCCAATTCTTAGAGACAGATTCTGGGCTTGACTGATCGACTAACCTGTTACCCAATATGAGGACTGGACAAACCAAATTGTCTGACCGGACAACCTATGAAACAATGGTTTCTTACTTGGCTTTGTGTTCTCTTCATCCGATTGGTTTGCTTAATGATGGGAAGACCTGGCACGACACAAGAATGTAAGGTTAGACCGGATTTGTGGAATGCGGGTCTTACAACTCCACCACCCTTAAAATAAATTTCGTCCTCAAAATTTTGAACATACCTTCCGAGTCAAATAGGTAAGGGTATTGCTTTCGCATGGTGTTTTATCTTTCCCATGCAACCTTTTCCACATTTTGGCTTCTCTAGGTCACTTTAACATAATAGATATCCCAGTTTCACAGATGTTGTACCTTCTGACTTGTGATTTTGGTCGGCACTACTTCGTTGGTTAAGTCATCTGTCAAATTTAGTGGATCCGCAATCAAAATGTGAGTCGGGTCCCTTATATATTTCTTCAGTAGGGAAACAATGAACACATCATGCACTCCAGACATTGATGGTGGTAGCTCAAGCTGATACGCCCCTTTCCCACACCTTGCCAAAATTTCATCTGGTCCCACATACTTAACAAATAGCTTTCCTTTCCTATCAAAACATTTTAATCTGCACATATGTGATATCTTCAAAAACACTTTATCCCCCTCCTCAAACTCGAGGTCTCCTCGCCAGTTATCCACATAACTCTTTTGTCGACCTTGAGCAGTCCTTACCCTCTCTTTGATTATGTCTACCACTTGATAGTTTTCTTCGACAAATTTTGCTCCTATAATTTTCCTTTCACCGACTTCATTGCCAAAATAGTAGAGTTCGACGTTTCCTACTATACAATGCTTCATAGGGTGACAACTGTATAGTAGTTTGATAGCTGTTGTAATAAGAAAACTCGATCAATGGTAACTTCTCATCCCAAGCTCTTTTGAAATCAATTGCACAAGCTTAGAGCATATCTTCTAAGATCTGGATAGTCCGTTCTGACTGTCCATCGGTCTAAGAATGAAAAATGGGTGAATTTCAACTTCATCCCCATTGCTTTCTATAATCCCTCTTAGAACTTTAAAGTAAAGCATCTCCATTGGACACTATGCTCTTTGGTACACCATATAGCCTGACGACATTATCTACATACAGCTTGGCTAGTCGCATCAAAGTATACCGAGTTCATATAGAAATGAAACGAGCTATCTTTGTAAGGCGATCAACAATTACCCATACTACATTGATGGAACTGAGAGTCAAAGGTAACCTAGTGACAAAGTGCATAGTGATACAATCCCATTTCCATGCTGGCTGAGGTAGTGGTTGTAGTAAGCCTGCTGGTCCTTGTTTTTCAGCCTTTACTTGTAGACAGTTTAGACACTAGAGTAAGTACCAAACTACTTCAGCTTTCATTCCTCTCCACCAATATAATCGTTTTAAATCATGATAAATCTTGGTACTTTTCGGATGTACTGAATATGGAGCAAAGTGAGCTTCCAGCATGATTCTCTGTCGAAGGTCTGACTCCTCACTTTTAGGTATGCATAACCTACCCCTATACCTAAGTATCTTATCTACATCCAAGGTGAAATCAGGGTTAGGTTTACCCTTTTCCAAATCTTCTTGCATGGTTCTCAGATATGGGTCTTGCAGAATCACCTCTTTCACTTCGTTTGTCAAATCTGGTAGGATTTCTCAATGCCGTGAACATAAGTAAATATTTGTGAATCAAACCTTGCTCTAACTGATCATAGAGAGATTCTATTAGCTGTTCTATTTTGTTTTCTCTGGATGTCGATACTAGGGCACACATAGAGGCACTTATACTGATTTCCCCTGTTGGCTTTAGTATTCCCTTCTTGCTCAAAGCATTAACTACTAGATTTGCCCTGCCTGGATGATACTGAATATCGTAGTCATAATCCTTCAGTAACTTTAGCTACTTCTCTATCTCATGACCAACTCTTTCTGAGTGAAGAGATAAGTAAGGCTCTTGTGATCTGACTTGATCTGGAATGTTTCGTCGTATAGTTAATGTCTCCAAGTCTTGATTTACATGAATCACCATTGGTAACTCCAAGTCATGCATAAGGTAATTCTTTTCATGCCCCTTCAATTGTCTTAAAGCATAAGCAATCACTTATTCTCCTTACATCAACACATCTCCCTAACCTAAACCAGAAGCATCAGTGTGCAGGGTAAACAACTGCCCTGGTACTGGAATGGTTAAGATGGGAGTTGATATCAACCTTACCTTTAGCGTCTAGAAACATTTTTCACACTTATCGGTCTAAACAAAATTTTTTCCTTTCCTGGTTAGCTTAGTAACAGGTACTGTGATTCTGGAGTAGTCCTCC
Organism: Protea cynaroides; assembly: GCA_028583415.1. Classification (NCBI taxonomy): domain Eukaryota; kingdom Viridiplantae; phylum Streptophyta; class Magnoliopsida; order Proteales; family Proteaceae; genus Protea; species Protea cynaroides. The sequence continues at coordinate 21,824 of JAMYWD010000178.1, forward strand.
ATGAACCATCTGTAATAGCCAGCTAAACCCAAGAAACTCCTAATCTCAACAACGTTCTTTGGTGCTTTCCACCCTACAATTCCTTCTATTTTACTGAGGTCTACTTTTATTCATTCTGATGGTACTACGTCACTTAAGAAAGTCACCTAGTTGAGCCAGAACTCACACTTCTTGAATTTGGCATAAAGCTTCTCCCTTCTTAGCCGTTGTAAGGTTGCTCTAAGATCTGTTGCAAGACTCTCTTCGTCTTTGGAATAGACTAAAATATCAACTATGACAAGTATGACCGATGTGTCCAATACATCATGAAACACTCTGTTCATGATGCAGGTGCATTGGTCAACCGAAAAGACATAACTAGGAACTCATAATGCTCATACTTGGTTCTGAAATCTATCTTTGAATGTTGCTGTCCCTAATTTTTAATTGATGGTATCTTGATCGTAGGTCGATTTTAGAGAATACCTTTGCACCTTGCAATTGATCAAACAAGTCATTAATTCGTGATAAAGGGCATCAATTCTTGATCATGAGCATGTTCAATTTTTGATAGTCTATATACAATCGAACACTATGGTCCTTTTTCTTCACGAACAATACCGATGCTCCACATGGTGATATACTTAGCCAGATAAAACCCTTGTTCAATAACTCTTGCAGTTGAGTCCTCAATTCCTTCAATTCAGTAGGAGCCCTCCGATAAAGTGCCTTAGACACAAGTGCCGACTCTGGCAATAATTGTAAGACCCGAATGCCATGAACCTAGTCTAAACTTATGTTCTCATGTCATGCTAGGTCTTCCTATCATAATCGACTCAAACGAACCAACCGTATGAAATAACCACAAGACCGGGTAAGCAGCAAGTCAAAATATTCAAACTAGTTAAATTAATTTGTGTAGTAGGCTATGTAGTTGATGGATTTTGAGACCGGTGAGTTAATCAGCCAATCCCAGAGCTTGTGTGGTCGACTGTGTGGTCATCAGATTTTGAGACTGGTGAGTCGACCAGTCAATCCCTAAACCAATTCTGTAATTAGGAAACTTTCCTAATTTAGAGACGTCTATCTCCTAACTGAGAGAGGACTCTATATGGAGGTTTTCACTCTATATAGAGGACATCATTCTACCATCTTTCACTCTTTTAGAACAATCTTAAACCCTAGAACTGAGAGAGAGAGAGAGAGAGAGAGAGAGAGAGAGAGAGAGAAGGAGAAGAAGAGAAAAAGAAGAAGAAGAAGAAAGCTTAGAGAAGAAAAAGAAGAAAAAAGCTTAGAGAAGGAGAAGAAGAAAGAGCTCTGCAGAGAGGGTTATGTCGTTGGGTCTCCAACCTACTACGTCAAGGATCTACGGTAAGTACCTTGTCTCTATAAAAAGCTAGGTTACAGTAGGATTGGGGATTGGGAATATATATTGCAAGGAAATCAGATCTAAATTATGCTTTCAATCCTAACATGTTGATTATAAATTCGTAATGAGGACTCTAATGATTAAGGTTATAATGAATGAATTAAATAAAAGATAATGGCCATAGAATGATTATGGAAAGGATCCCATTATTGAGCCAAGGAGTTGACTCGAGAAATTCAGACTGGAAGACAAGCATGACCCGAAGGTTGTGTGGTTGTATCACTAGTCGACCACAAAGCGATAGTGAGTCAACCACAGACTCTTAGGAAGTGTCCAGGGTTTGTGTGGCAACTTGAGTGGTTGACAATAGAGCAACCAGTGAGTCGACCACACAATAACTGAAAGACATATATCAGAGACCACTGAATCAACTAAGCAGCCAACCAGTCAATGATTGGAAGGCATGTTTAGGAGACCAAACAAGAGTTTTGACTATTGTAACTTGATTAAATAAAACCCTAATCTAAAATCATTAGTTGTTTAGGTTTTTAACTAAACCAAGACAATTTTCAAGGCTTGAAGAGGAATAAACATCATTCACAGACGAGGGAATAAGACCTAAACTAATTTGTTAATTACAAGCTACCCTTTTCTTTTACTTTCTACTATGGTGAATGATACCATGCTTCGTGTGATTGTTTGTGCATCTCACATGTCATCCAATATATGCTATTCTTGTTCATGCATATTTATTGTTCTTTCTGTTTGGTTATGTTTATGATGATGATAGGAATAGGCATGTGCTTGTGTGTGTGGTCGATGTGTTGGATTAAGGTAGAGTGTCAGGGGGAGTGTAACGGTGTGTGATCCATTGGGCTCTAGCTTTATCTCTATTCTATTCTTCACATTGACATCATTGTATAATTGTTACCTTAGCAGAACTAATACGTTGTAGGGTATCAGGGGGACGACGTGATATTGTGGTTCAGTCTGACCGCCAGACTCTAGCTCTATCTCTATGAGCATATTAAGGGATGTTGGGGTAAGGCCTTGGATACATCTGGATGACATCTAAGATTGGTTAGACATGAACCCAGTTTGCAAGCCCTTACCATAGGAGCATACGTATTGGTATAGAGTGGGTATAAGGGGGGGTTATAGTGGTATGTGATCCGAGAACTCTAGTTTTATCTCTATTCTATAATGGGTGATATAGGGCGACAGTGGTATGTGATCCTTTGGGCATGGTCACACTCTCATGCATAGAGGTGTGGTGGCCACCTATCCTTATCGTAGCACATTGCAAACTTTTACCAGGCCAAAGATATGAATTGAACGCATGCATATGTTTGTGGATTGTTTTGTTTTCTCATTGAGCTAAGTTATGAGTTCACCCCATGGTACCGTATTCTTTTAGTTCTGATGATGCAGGTGTTAATGTCAAAGATTATATGAATGTGTCATCACATAGACACGTGGCTACTATGGATGTATAAGCGGTGGAGGATGAGTATGACTCATCACGCAAGCGTTTCTACTATGTTTACACTTAGTGACTTATTTTCTTATTTGGAACTTGTAATAGTTTGTTATAATTATATTTTGGTTATTTGGAGATAACTGATTTATTATTTACTTATCATTGTAGACACTTAGTTCATTAATCAAGACTTTCACTGGTTTATTTATATATTCTGATTATGTGGAATGTATGGTTTGAATTGTTAGCACGGTCTTGCAAGATCCTGGCTTGAACTATTGATTCTTATGACGGTTCATCACACTTTTGGTTCATCCAGAATTGGGGTATGACAACTTGGTATCAGAACTTTAAGGCTCTACCAATCAAACCTAAGTACATTCACCTGAGTTCATGAACTGAGTTAAGATAAACTTAAAAGCTTTAATACAAACACACCATAAGTATATGTGTTAGTTGAGATAAAAACTTAAGGTAAGATCATAATGCACATTATAAAAGAATATATATATATATATATACATATATATATATATATATATATATATATATATATATATATATATATATGTGTGTGTGTGTGTGTGTGTGTGTACACACATATACACACATAACATAAAACCAAAAGATGAATAATGTATATTCAGATAAAGGAACAGAAAACAGTTCACAATCTAGACGATTACTCTACAAATATAAACCAAAAATAAAATGTAACTGTTACACACTAATTTTGGATAATCCAGAAGTGTGAGTGAATCGTCATATTAACCAACGGTTCATGTCAGGATCTTGTAAGATCGTATCAATATTTCAAACCAAATACACATTCCACACAATCAGAGATAATAAAGTAAATAGCAAAAGGCTTATCAATAATAAATTGAGGTCTAACATGATAAGTAAATACATATTCTAGTTATCTCCAAATAATCTAAAACATAATTAAATAATCTATTACAGGTTTCCATAATCAAAATAAGAATAAATTAAGAATAAAGGCATTGGGAACACTCACACGAAGTGTCATGCTCGTCCTTTATAGTCTGTACGTCCATCGTAAGTAGGGGCATACATATTGGTATAGGTAGGGTATCAGGCGGGTTCCAGAGGTGTATGATCTGGGAACTCTAGCTCTATCTCTATCTCATAGTGAGTTATGTGGGGTAATGACGGTGTGTGATCCATTGGGCGTGCTCACACTTTCGTGCATGGAGGTGCAGTGGCTGACTATCCTTACTATAGCATTTTGCAAGCTTATACCAGAACAAAGATATGAAATGAATGCATGCATATGTTTGTGTATTATTTTGTTTTACAAACTGAGTCGTGTTGTGTGCTCATCCCTCGACGTCGAATATTTTTAGTTAATAATGCAGGTACCACCATTGAAGATTATATAAATGCATCATCATATAGACATGTGGCGGCGATGGACATGCAGACTGTGGAGGACGAGCATGACACTTCATGCGAGTGTTTTCAATGCCTTTATTTTTAGTTTATTCTTATTTTGATTATGGAAAAATGTAATAGATTATTTAATTGTGTTTTGGATTATTTAGAGATACTTAGAATACTTATTTACTTATCATGTTAGACCTCAGTTCATTATTCATAAGACTTCCGCTATTTATTTTATTATCTCTAACTATGTAAAACGTGTATTTGGTTTGGAATGTTAGTACGGTCTTACAAGATCTTGGCGTGAATCATTGGTTCATATGACGGTTCACGTATACTTCTGGTTTTTCTAAAATTGGGGTATGACAACTTAGTATCAGAGCATATAAGGCAATCAAACTTGAATACATCCACAAGAGTCTATGAACTGAGCTAGGACGAAAAATAAAAGCTTTAATATAAACCTGCCATAAGCACAGTGTTGTTTGAGATAGAAAATAAGCAAGACCATAATGCACATTAGGTAAAGGTGAAACAAAAGTATATATACATAGATGACCTGAAATAAAAGTGACATAATGTGTTTCAGATAAAAAAAACAAGTTCAGTCCACAAGTTGGACAGTTACTCTGCAAACATAAGCATCAAAAGAAATGTATCTATAACGGATATGAAATCTATCCATGAGCTAGTGGAGGATGAGGTGGAGACTCTCTATCTCTGTCATAGTCCTCTACATAGACCCTTTGGAGCCAAGCTACCTGCTTCTGAGTAATGCGAAGACTCTTAGTGAGGTTCGCTACTCATCCATCCATCTCTCGTTGGGCTTTGAGCAAACCCCACTGGGTATCCAAGATCTCTCTTACCCATTGCTCCATAATGCGTTGAGATGCCCGGATCTCTCGGACCATAGTCATCATGTCATCGGAAGGGGGATGTGAAGGACCAGCCGAGGGGGTAGAATGAGAAGGGCTAGCTCCAGTAGCACACTGTGGCGAAGGGGGGGATGGAATCTACATCCATGTACATCCTATCGTCATCCTCGTCACCCTCTGCCACTGTTGCCTCAAAATCCATTGATGCTGCTGTTGTCGCTGCTACTCAACTTAGAGGACACTCCAGAGCATTCCGCTCCTTGTCACTAACCTATATATCTTGTAACTCCATCCTATAGATGGCATCCCAGTCAAGGTCTGATGACATCATGTCCTCATAGAACCTCTCGCCTTCTCAGCTTACTTGTAGGCGAGTGAGAAGGGTAGAGATCATGCAACCGTAGGGTAGGTTACTTTTCAGGTTAGGCGACACAGCACGGTGCATGGTACAAATAATAATGTAGGATAGGCAGACATGCTTCCTGGTGCAGATATGGTACATGAGGTACTGAGTAAGCTGCGATATTGTGTTGTAATGCCTACTCTGGGGTATGAGATTGTGTTGGATAATCTTGCAATATATTGGAGGCTCTGGGCGAAGATGGATCATTTACATCCCAAAGCAATCATCCCATAAAATCTACCTGTTTATCTAGGCCCACATCATCTCTGGAAGAAATTTCTGCTTCTTGGAGCACAGTAGACTAACTCTCTAGCATTGGAGATGCCAAGAAGCTCTACCAGTTGCTATGTATCAAATGAGATGGGTATCCCTTTCACCCAGCTTGTAATCCTTAGCATTCCACCTCTATCCATATCTTTCGGATCGCCCATGAGTTGTAGGTTGCAATAAAATTGCTTGACTAGCTCTGGACAGGTGCACGTAAGATACTGTATCATCGAAAGCCAGCCCATGGCCCTGAATGCATTCTAAACATCAAATAATGCAAGACTGGCAAAATTAACAAAACGACCTCCCTCTACATTCTTGTTTCGGAACAAGGGTTACTGCGCCTCGGCCTCAGTAGAACGGAAGAAATGGGCATTGTATTTCCTAGGATTTTTAGTACAAGGCATGTTAATTTCAAGAAAGAGAAACAAATGAAAAGTCAGAAGATTTTCAAAAATTTTGGCAGCATAATGGCGTAAATTGATTTAAAGCCTCACTTTTCACCCAATTACGCGGGCAGGAGGACTTATGTCACACCCCAATTCTGCACTGTTCAGAATGGTGTGATGAACCGCTAATAAACCAATGGTTCAACCAGGATCTCATAGGTTGTGTCCGTTTGCTTAAACCATACACATCCACAACCATAATCAGAGTAAATACACAATAGCGAAAGTCTTAAATAATAAATGAACTGAGCATCTAAATGTGATAATCATAAATAAAATACCAATTATCTGTCATTGACTGAGACATAAGTAAATAAAATAATCAATTACATTTATTCAATAATCTAACTAAAATCTAATCGAAAATGCATGAGTTGCATTCACATGACGAATCATGCGCCTCCCTTATATCTTCTGCGTCCATCGCTGCAACATGCCTGAATGCGGGAGTACTCATATAATCTTCCACGGTCATACCTGCATCATCAACTAAAAATATTCGAATTCGAAAAGGGTGAACACACATCACGGCTCAGTGAGCAAACAAAACAATGCAACAAACATATGCATGCATTCAATTCATATCTGTGGTCTGGTATATAAGTTTACAATGTGCTATAGAATGGTTCGGTGGCCGCCTCACCTCTATACATGAGTGTGTGAATCTGCCCAATGAATATCGGCATTACCGTCCCACATGCACCCACCATGGAAACAGTGTACTCAATGGGTATCGGCATTAAAGTACCACATGCTCCCATACCAACACGTAAGCCCCTATTGAAGAGGGCTTGCAAACTGGGCTCGCAACTAACCAATCCTAATGTCAAATAGTGTATCCAAGGCCTCACCCCAGCATCCCTCAATATGTCCATAGAGATAGAGCTAAGGCCCCCCGACAGAGTCAGAGACTACACGGTCCGAGACCACCTCCCCTGATGCCCTGCGACGTAATAGCTCTGCTAAGGTAATGGCGATACGACAATGTTAGTGGACAAGATTTGAGTAGAGATAGAGCTAGAGTCTGGTGACCAGGACACACCACAATGTCACGTCCTCCCCCTGATGCTCCACTCGCATCAAGCACACTAACCACATACATACATTCACATGCCTATTCCTAGCATCATCATCATCATCATGTTATAAATAAACAGAATTAAATATGCATGAACTTTAATAGCAGGAATATTGGATGACATGTTGAATGCACATTACAAGCATACACACATAGAATCAGTCATGGCATTAGACTCAATAAATAAAAACAATTTATTATTAGCCAATTAGTTAGGTCTTGTTCCCTCACCTTTAATTGAGTGTAGATCCTCTTTCAAGCTTTAAGAATCACTTTTAGATCGCTAGAAAAGCCTAACAAGTTGATAGATTTTAATTAGAATTAATTCCAACAGTTTTAAGCTTGCTGTACTGCTAGGGTCGCAGGTTGGGTCGCAGGTAGGGTAGCAGTTTTCTGAGACCCCAGGGTGTAGGGTCGGTCATAGGGTCGGTTACGCATCGACCCTAGGTGCTACCACACGTAGTTTGAGTTGACCTTTCATCCTACAGTCCATTCCTTCATGTTTGGATCCTTTGGCTTACTTTTTTAGTCCATTCTATGATTGTTCTATGGTTCAAAACTCCAAGTTACACACTTTACTTTGTTTACAATGATTTCCTCCATGGATTCCATTAGAATCTATCCATAGATGGATGATTTGGGTTTCTCCAGATCCTACCTTCTTTATAAACTATTCTAGGGTCTTACATAATTTATGGAGAATGTATTCATACCTTAAGCTTGTTGAGATTTAAAGATTTCTCTGAATTTCTTCTCCTTAGTCTTCTTCTCCAACTCTCCTTCTCTTCTCCTTCTCTTCTCTTTCTCTCACTTTCAATTAGGGTTTCAAAAAGAGTGAAAGAGGCTAAGGGACGTCCTATTTATAGAGAAAAACCTCCCAAAATAAGTCCCATCGAGATTAGGAAAGCATCCCCTTGAAATTAGGAAAGTTTCCTAATTACGGTTTCAGTCTGTCATCCTAGGGTCGATGCTAGGGTCGCAGGATCCGTCGACCCTAGGGTCTCAAGTCATCCGACCCTAGTACTGAAAAGTCATGGGTTGGACTCTGTTGAGGTGGGGTCGACCCTACCTGGTTAGGCATGCGACCCTACCCTCAAATTTACTATTTTTGGGTCAATTTCATACATGGTCTTGTGATTTCCTTCACGTACTTGGTCCACTTGGCTGACCATGATAGGTAGACTGGTACAAGGTGGTAAGACCGGTTAGTTTGATACAGGTCTTACAACTCCCCCCTTCTTATTAAAAATTTCATCCTTCAAATTGGTACATACCTTCCGAGTCGAAAAGATGAGGGCATTGCTTTCGCATAGCATTCTCTTCTTCCTATGTGATTTCTTCTATATCTCTGCTTCTCCAGGTAACTTTAACATAATAGATGTCACGGTTGCGTAGTCCTTGAACCTTTCGACTGGTGATTTTAGTTGGTGCTACTTCAAATGTCAAATCATCAGTCAAATCAGGTGGATCAACTGTCAAAACGTGTGTTGGATCTCTGACGTACTTCTTCAATAATGAAACATGGAATACATCATTCGCACTTGACATAGATGGTGGTAGCGTTAACTAGTAAGCCACTTTTCCACATTTGGCTAGAATCTCATACGGCCCAACATATCTCGGACTTAGTTTTCCTTTCTGTCCAAACCGTTTTAAACCTCGCATAGGTGATACTTTCAAGAATATCTTATCACCTATAACGAATTCAAGGTCTCAGCGTCGAGTATCTGCATACTGTTTCTGACAATTTTGAGCCGTTCTTACTCTTTCCTTGATAATGTCGACTACTCGACATGTCTCTTCAACAAATTCTGGTCCAACAATGCTACGTTCTCCAACTTCATTCCAAAACAAAGGAGTTCGACACTTCCTACCATACAGTGCTTCATAGGGTGACATCTATATAGTAGCCTAATAGCTGTTGTTATAAGCAAACTCGATCAATGGTAATTTTTCATCCCATGATCCTTTAAAATTAATTACACAGGCTTGAAGCATGTCCTCTAAAATCTGAATGGTACTCTCCGATTGTCCGTTTATCTGAGGATGGAATGCAGTACTAAACTTCAATGTTGTACCCATAGCCTTTTGCAATCCTTCCCAAAACTTTGAAGTAAATCGTGGATCTCTGTCGAACACAATGCTTTTAAGTACACCATGTAATCTAACAATATTATCCACATACAACTTAGCTAACATCTCTAGTGTATACTGAGGTTGTATAGCTATAAATCGAGCCGTTTTGGTCAGGCGGTCTATAATCACCCAAACCGTGTCAACTACTTAGGGAGTCAATGGTAACCCGGTGACGAAGTCCATAGTGATGCATTCCCATTTCCATGCTGGTTCTAGTAACGGCTATAATAGTCCTGCAAGTCTTTGTCGTTCAGCCTTCACCCTTTGATAATTTAGGCATTGAGACACGAATTTAGCTACATCTGCTTTCATTCCTCTCCACCAATATAATTTCTTTAGATCATGATACATCTTTGTACTTCCAGGATGTATCGAATAGGTGGTGGTATGGGCTTCCTTTATTAGTCGGTGTCTAATGTCCAAACTTTCTATTTCAGGTACACATATTCTTCCTTTGTATTTTAGTACCTTTTCATCATCTAAGGTGAACTAAGGAATACTCCTACCTTTTTCGATGTCTTCTTGTACCATTCTTAGATAAGGGTCTGATTTAATAGCTGTTTTCACTTCATCAATTATATCAGGTACAATCTTCAATGTAGCAAACATACTTGAAAACCGATGAATAAACCCTTGGTTGGTTGATTCACCCGGTGCATCTATCACAAACTGCTCATTAACGTAATTGAACACTTTTCTGGTGGTACACATTGCGACAGTTGTGTTAACCTCTCCTTGAGATTTTATCATTGCTTTTCTACTTAGCACATCAGCTACCACATTAGCTTTCCTCGGATGATACTGGATATCGCAATCATAGTCTTTCAATAGTTCCAGCCATCTTCTTTGTCTCATATTCAACTCCTTCTGATTAAAGAGATAAGTAAGACTCTTATGATATGATTTAATCTAAAATTTCTCTTCGTACAAGTAATGTTTCCATATCTTGACAGCATGTACCACTGCCGCTAATTCCAAGTCATGAGTAGGATAGTTCTTCTCATGTGTCTTCAGTTGTCTTGAAGCATATGCAATTACTTGTTCTCTTTGCATAAGTACACATCCTAAACCCAATCCTGATGCATCAGTGTACAAAATAAATGACTGTCCTGGTATAGGAATAGTCAAGACCGGAGCAGATATCAATCTAGCCTTCAATGTTTGGAAACTCTTCTCACATTTATCAGTCTAAACAAACTTTTGCCCTTTTTAGTCAAACTGGTGAGAGGTACGAAAATTCGGGAATAGTCTTCCACGAATCGTCGATAATATCCAGCTAGAACTAGAAAACTTCTAATTTCTGCAACGCTCTTCGATGCTTCCTACTTCACAATGGCTTCAATCTTGCTAGGATCCACTTTAATTCCTTCAGCGGATACAACATGGCCTAGGAAAGCGACTTCATTTAGCCAAAACTCACACTTTGTAAATTTGGGGTAAAGCTTCTCTTTCCGTAATCGCTGCAGAGCGGCACTTAGATTCATAATATGAGTTTCCTTGTCCTTGGAATAGACCAATATATCATCAATGAATACAATGACCGACGTATCTAACATATCATGGAATACCCGATTCATAAGTTCCATAAAAGCTGCTGGTGCGTTCGCCAATCCAAAAGACATGAATAAAAATTCATAATGTCCATATCTGGTCCTGAATGCTGTCTTGGGAATATCACCGTCCTTAATCTTCAACTGATGGTATCCTGACCGAAGATCGATCTTGGAGAACACCTTGGTACCTTGCAACTGATCGAACAAGTCATCGATCCGAGGCAATGGGTACCGATTCTTGATTGTCAGCTTATTCAGTTCTCGATAGTCTATACACAGTCAAACACTACCGTCCTTCTTCTTTACGAATAATACTGGCGCTCTCCATGGTGATATGCTAGGCCTGATGTAACCCTTGTTCAGTAGTTCTTGTAACTATACTTTTAATTCTTTCAGTTCGGTAGGAGCCATTCGATAAGGTGCTTTAGATACTGGTGCGGCTCCGGGTTCAGATCTATAACAAACTCTGTAGCTCGGTCTGGTGGTAGTCCTGGTAGTTCCTCAGAAAATACATCTGGAAAGTCATGCACGACATCAATATCCTCCATTCGTGGTGCTTCCTTTGTGAGGTTGACCATTGATACTAGATACCCAACTCCTCCTTTCTCTAGGCATTTCCTAGCCTTTAATGCAAAGAGGATGAGTTTTCGTTTACGAGGAAGTTTGGTTCCCGCAAAACTGAGCTCCGCTCCTTCTTTGTCTTTAAATGTCAGCTTCTTTTCGGCACATAATAGGTTTGTAGAATGCCGAGCTAACCAGTCCATTCCCAAGATGACGTTAAAGTCTGCCATCTCAAGTTGAATCAAGGTTGCATCCAAAGTTTTCTCATCAATAAGAACTGGACATGGTCCATAACCTTTTTCTAATTCCACTTTTAATCACATCGGCGATCGTACAAGTAGTTTATAGTCTAAAGATTTGAGGGGTAGGTTCAGCTTCTTTCCAAATGACACAGATATAAAAGAATGAATAGCTCCTGAATCAAAGAGTACTCTGGTGGGAATGCCATTAATAGCTACGATACCTGTGATTTGTTTTAATTTAGTCTACATGCTCACACAATGTAGCACAAAATGAAAGGTTCAGGTCATACCTGTGACCACATCAGGCGATGCGGCAGCATCCTCAGATGTAACAGCATAAACTCATCCTTGCTATAGTTGCTTCCTGGGCTTAGGACACTCTCTTGAAATATGTCCCACTTGATTGCAGTTAAAACACCTTATTCCTTCACCATTTTGCTTTGGTTGCGATGGGGCTGTTGAAGTAGTCTTGGCTGCAGCATTGAAGCCTTGAGTATGGAAGGGTTTGAATGTCCTTGTATTCCCTCCGTTATATGAAGTTCCAATTGGCCTTTTAATACCCTTGTTTTGAGCAAAATAGCTCTCTTTCTGGCTCGACTCTATTACTCGAGCAATTTGTACCGCTTCATTGTAAATTTTCTTTTCCAAGCCCAGAACATGTTCATGAATACTTCCCCTAGGTCCCATGACGAACCTTCAGGTCTTCGTATCCTCCGCTTGCATACTAACTGGTGCAAAGAAGAACAGCTCCTCATAACGCTGTTGGTATGCATCAACAGTCATCTGTCCCTGATACAAACTCAGGAACTCTTTCTCCATAGAATCTCTGAAAATTCTAGGAATGTACTTCTCAAAAAATGCCTCCTTATATACCCCAGGTCAGTTGGTCATGCTTTGTTAACAGATAAGTCCTTGTGGACTTCCACCAGTGGTGTGCATCGCCTTTCAGCATGAATGTTGCACACAGTACTTTCTCCTCCTCAGTAACTGTCAACATCATGAAATTCCTCTCCATTTCATCAATCCAGTGTGTTGGCCATAAAGGATCAGCTGGCTTACCATTATATTCCTTGGGCTTCATCTTCAAGAAATGCTCGACCAGCCTGGAGTGGTCCAGCTGATACGGAGTGTAGGCCCCATACATAGGTGGTTGGTACTGATAGCCACCTTGAGCTACTTCCGGGTTCTGCACTTGAGCCTGCATGACTGGAGTTTGAGGTGCATGGGGTACCGTGTTATTTCCCCCCAATATTGTGCTTACCTGTCCTGTTGGCATCGATGTCGTCTGTGCAGCTGGGAAAGCCATGCCTATGGTAGCTTGCATAGTAGCTTGTACCTATTGTATTTGCTGCAACTATTGTGCCAAGTTCATTACGGCTGTAGCCAGGTCTATAGGTGGGGTTGGCAAGTTGGTAGTATTTGTATGGCCATTAACCACGGACAGTGCCGTATTCAGATTCTCCTATGTCCCAGGATGTATATGGCTGTCTTTCTCCACAGGTGGTGGTGGTGGAATAGAGTTACGGCTTTGTCTGGTCACTCTTCGCCCAGCCATTTTCTGTTCTGATGATGGTAGTGCCTATAAACGATTATAGCACATGTGAGGCAATCAATATAATTGTTCCCTAGTAAAAAATCCAACTAATCAATATCATTTTCAAAATTTTCACATCATTCTGTCAAAAATACTGTATTTTTCCTCGTAGGGTCGATGGTAGGGTCGATCCTTATGCGACCATAGGGTATGCGACCCTGAGAATCACTGTCAGCTTACTGAGAGCCTAGGGTCGATGGTAGGGTCGGTATATGTCCAACCCTAGGTCGACCTCTAGTTCTCTATCAGATCACCGAGAGGCTAGGGTCGATGGGGGGGGGTCGGAGGTAGGGTCGCATGTCTTGGTCGAATTATGCGACCCTACAATCCAGAATCAGGTTTTTAACCCCGATTTTGGATTCATTTCCCATTCTTTCTTTTATTTTCCAACTCAACTCGTTTCTCTGAGTTGCTACACTGACGACCCCTACCTGTTTGGTGATCCTATCCTTCGTTCGCGACTACTACTCCTTCTCTACAGGTATGTTCTCTACTGTTTCATGTTTTTAATGCTTCCTAGTTAGGTTTTTGCCCATTTACATCATTTTCTTCAAATTAAACTTTTTCCAACCATAAAAATTTCATTTTTATTGGAGACTTTTGCTATTGGTCACCCAATGGACGAAAGCCCTCAAAAATATTTGAGTTTCATCGGTTGGTTGTCAAGATACTTGAAATTTTCCATTTTTGCCCTAATTTTTGATATTTTTTGAATTTATTGAAATTTCTTCAAATTTGATCTCTAAATTTTAAATTTCCAACTGTATGAGCCTTGCAGGATAGTTTAGAACCTATGTAAGTCCTCCTGCCCAAGTGTATGGGTGAAAAGTGAGGCTTTTGACCAATTTATGCCGTTATAATGCCAAAATTTTTGGGTTTTTCACCATTACTGATCTATTATCTATTTTTCTTTGTTTTGACAGATAACATGGTTCGTACCAAGGTTCCTAGGTCTCGTGACCTAGTCCGCTTCCGCTCCAACGAGGCCGAAGCTCAGTATGCTCATTATGCTCGTAAGAAGGTAGAGGGAGGTCGTCTTGTGGACTTGGCTAGTCTAGCCTTGCTCGACATGGAGAGAGCATTTGGTGACATGGGCTGGCTTCCCATGATTACCTACGATGCCTGTACCCGTCTGGATCTAGTGAGACAGTTCTATTGTAATCTCCAGGTGGTGGGAGATCACAATGACACTAAGAGGGGTAGGGAGCTCAGGATCACGAGCTACATCAAAGGAGTAGAGGTTTCCTTTGACTGCCAGCAGTTAGCTGATCTTTTGGGCATATCACATGATGGCCCTCTAATGTACTATGCTCCCAGGGAGCCCCAGTTCTTCTCCTTGGAGATGCGGGCTGAGATAGACCGTCAACTTATCAGAGAGGATCACTGGGAGATGAAATCCATCAACCTACGTCCAGAGCCTCGGATGTACTGTAAGATCATCCAGCACAACCTGATACCCCAGAGTGGACATTATGAGAGGATCTCCCAGTTGACCCAGTACTTACTTTACTATATCTGCACTAGGCAGCCTGTCTGCCTTCCTTATATTATCATGAGGACGATGATCTGTGCTACGCTACCTGGTCAGGTAGGCAATCTGCCCTATGGACGTCTGATCATTACACTGCTTAACCGCCTAGGTGTTGATTTAGTGGATGAGATGATCCAGGAGAAGACCTTCTCATCGGTTCTGGACTGGGAGGCCATCTGTAGGATGGGCATGCGGGATGCTCAGGTCAGTGATGAGGAGAGGAACACTCTGGTGCGTCCTCGTACTCGGGTGGAGGTAGCAGACACTAAGGCAACAGCAGCAGCAGCCGTTGGAGCAAGGGTTCATGGGGGTGATGCTGAGGATGAGGATTGTATGTACATGGATGTAGACTCCATACCTCCTCCATCACCTCTACATTCTATTGGAGCTGGTCCATCTCAGACTCCTTCACGCTGTGAGGACAAAGATGGAAATCTTTTGAAGTCGCCACCTAGATTTAGGTCTAGGACCTTAGAAATGCAAAATCTCACCCCAAGGTAAGACTTCGATTGACTCATGACCCTTAGATTGGAATTCTGATCCATCAGAGATTGGGTAAGCGTCAGGTTACGGTTATGGGAAGGGGTTAGGCACCCAAACCGCCCGATCAAATCGGTCTCCTATACCTTTCCTGTGCTAGACTCTATTTGTTAAATTAAACCAAACCGAGTGGTTTGATATCATTGAACCGAATCTGTATCCATCAGATTGCCTACGTATCACGGAATTATTCTGAAAATCAGGTTCACCATCGTAGTTCAGGTGTGATTAAAGTTTATGGATGTGATTTATGCTTGTGCATGATTAAGTTCTTTGTTAAAGTTGAAATTTATGCTTGAAAGGCTGTGAAATCCTATGGGTTAGGATCTGGATAGTCCATGTGGACTGATAGATAGTCCTAGTGGATCTAAGAATAACCCTATTTGGGTTGGAATGTGGATAATATCCTAGTGGATATATGGATAGTCCAAGTGGACTAAGGTTTGGATAACCCTTTTTGGGTTAAAATATGGGGGGTATCCTAGTGGATCTATGGATAGTCCGAGTGGACTAAGGTGTGGATCCGAATTTGGGTTTCTCCCAAATGGCCTACGTATCCTAGGGTTTGCCCTAGGAATCAGAATCCGCGTAGTTCGGGATGGATAACCTGTTCTAGGTTAATGATTGAGAACCTATTCTAGGTTTAGGGTTTAGAACCTATTATAGGTTTAGGGTTTGCGAGAGGGGCAAATCGTCCTAAATTACCCTTTTCATTCTGAATTCTAATTTTGAAAAGTTTGGCAAGGCATTCTCTTTCTTTATTAAGATTTTATCATTCCCATTATGCCCTTCCCAAGAATGTGGGTGCCTAAATGCACGTCCCCACACCTACATTGTCTTCTAGAAGTGTGCATATATGGCAGTTTAACTAGAGTGTTGCATAAAATAAGTTATTGCCAAAAAATAGAATATTCTATCTAAATATGGCACATAAAACATTTATGACAAGAAATTCACATATAGTAAGATTGTTTAAAATCTTTCAAATATGGCATGTATTGCAAATAAGGCAAGAGCCTACATGGCATGATCTAGTATGCAATTTTCTACCCTAATTGTTATTTTCTTTCCATTTTAGGGTTTTCTACCCTAATTATTATTTTATTTCCATTTTTTTTAGGGTTTTTCTACCCTAATCGTACTTTCTTTCCATTTTAGGGTTTTCTACCCTAATTATTATTTATTTTCAATTTTTTAGGGTTTTCTACCCTAATTATTATTTTATTCTATTTTAGGGTTTTCTACCCTAATTATTACTTTCTTTCTATTTTAGGATTTTCTACCCTAATTGTTACATTCTTTCCATTTTAGGGTTTTCTACCCTAATTGTTATTTTATTTCCATCTTAGGGTTTTCTACCCTAAATGTTATTTTCTTTCCATTTTTTAGGGTTTTCTACCCTAATTGTGACAATAAGCATTTAATATAGCATGTGAGCAAGTGTAGCAGACAAATATGGCAATAAACATGTGTATCATTCCAATCATGGCAATGTGATTATTTCAATTATGGCAATATGATCATTCCAATTATGGCAGTGTATGCATACGATCATCCGGGCATAGCATAGCATCAAATATGGCATGTGAGAAACAACCAAAGCATATGAGAATCAATCAAAACATGATGGAACACGCAGCAAGATGACAGCTTTGTCAGGCTGGACCAAAATGGGCACATAGGGCACTGTACTTACTCAAAAAATTCTTAAAAGATATCCCTGGAAAGAAGACTCAGAGGCCAACATTTTGTCTCAAGGAAGCTATTCCTAAAAGAGACCATAGGTAGGTCGAAAATATTCCCCAAGTACAGGCAAAAACACTGGTCAGGTCTGTTCCAGATTTTTGACCAGTTGCACCATAAATTCCAAATAAAATTCTATTCTTAATGAAAATTAAATACAGACATATGTCTATATAGATAACTATCTGATCTAAAATTTCATTAAGAAAAACAAGTTAAAACAGTATATTTTCTTTGTGAAAAATGACTCTTTCAATCATGCAAATCAGCACATCATGACAGATCTGAAATCAAGCTCTATGCACTTAAAAATTGATATCAATTCAACGAAAAATGGAAAAAATATGAAAATAGTGCCATTTTTTAGAAGACTTTCATGTCTAAAAAGTTCATGTTAAGTGGATTTTCTGATTATGGCCATAAGGCCTTTGTCTAGAGACTTTCAGATGGAGGATTGCATTACATCCGAGAAAAATAGCAATGTCAAAGACAAATTGTTTGATATATTTCCCTAATTCCAAATGGAACGAAATTTTTAGGGTAGTCTTCTATCATATCAGAGAGACTCCCATAAAATGTTGGGCTTCAAAATCTTAGAAAAAATACATATGATGTACGTCCTAAGTTTGAACCCTAAATCTGGAATTTTCAGATCAGAAAATCACTTTATGAAATTTACAAAAAACATCAAACATCATTGTATATCAATCAAAAATTCATCATTGAATAGCTTAGACAAATTATTATTCATGAAAAATGTTAGACATAGGCATCCTAACATTAACAAGCATGTAATAGAGCATTCATGATTGAGATTTCATGAAAATTAGTCTTTTTCAAGCAAAATTGGCATTCGGGCATTATAACGACCTCTAAATTTGTTTAGAGTACTAACCTTGGGCTCAAATCGAGCGAAACCGTTGATGAAGGGTGATTGGGGGTTGTATCAATCTCCTTTGAATGTGAATCCTCATTTTCCTCTCTTCTGCTTCTTTCTCTCTTCTCTTTCTCTCTTTTCTTCTTCTCTTTTCTTTCTTTTCTCTTTTCTCTCTCTTTATTTCTTCCTCTCTCACGTTTTCTCTCTCTCACTCACGTTTCTCTCTCTCACCCACGTTTCCCTCTCTCTCTGCCCTGGAAAAAAGGATCCTCCTCTTGCCTATTTATAATTTTTCACTCATTTTCTAGAAGATCCTTTTTTCTAAAAAATATTTTTTTTCCTTTTTCTTTCCTTCCTTTTTTCTTTCTTTCTTTCTCCTCCCTCTCTTTCACGTTTTCTAGATTCTTTCTAGAAAACGTGAAGGGGAATCTTTTTCCCCCCCCCTTTTTTTTTTTTCTTTTATTCCTCTCTCTTTCCTTTTTTCTTCTCAAGATCTTTTGGATTATCTCAAAACCTTAAATCCCCTTCTCTTTCATGTTTTCTCTCTCCCCTCTTTCCTTTTCTTCTCAAAATCTTTTTGGATTATCTCAAAACCCTAAATCCCCTTCTCTTTCACGTTTTCTCTCTCCCCTCTTTCCTTTTTCTTCTCAAAATCTTTTTGGATTATCTCAAAACCCTAAATCCCCTTCTCTTCCATGTTTTTTCTCTCCCCTCTTCCTTTTTCTTCTCAAAATCTTTTGGATTATCTCAAAACCCTAAATCCCTTTCTCTTCCACGTTTTTTTCTCTCCCCTCTTTCCTTTTTTTTCTCAAAAATCTTTTGGATTATCTCCAAAACCAAAAACCCCCCTTCACTTTCACGTTTCTCTCTCCCCTCTTTCCTTTTTCTTCTCAAAATCTTTTGGATTATCATTTACATACAATAATATATATTATATACATATATACACATATATTTAATAACATACATACATATACATACATATACATACATACATATATATATATATACATACATACATATATATATATATATATATATATATATATATATATATATATATATATATATATATATATATATATATATATATATATAATATAAATATCGTGCACATAGATGAACTGATTCGAAATGGGTTGAGACCGACTTAGGTTGACAACCGATATGGGTTGAGCTAGGTTGGACCAAAACCGGTTTGAACCGAGTTGACTTGGACCGATTGGAATTAACCTGGGTTTCTTCTCTTTGTCATTTCACGGGTCATTCCTGCTGTTATCCCGCATGGAATTTTTTGATGGCCTCTATTCCAAATTTTTTGCGTTCATTTTGTAGAACATTAAAAATGAGGAATATAGGAACTCGAATCACCTCATTTGGAAGTAAAATGGTCAACTTATGAATTTTTGAAGTTTAAGCGGACCAATTATTGATAATTTGGCTGACCATTCTGTATGAGATCCTTCAGAGGCTTTTACCGAAAATATTTTACGTCCACTTTGTAGAGCACTAAAAATGGAACATAATGAGACTGAAATCACCTGAATCCGATATAGAACGGGAAAGATATGAAGCTTTGAAGTTCTGACGATCATTTTGCATGCAAGTTTGCATGGGACCCACTGGTTACTTCTACCCGGGATTTTTTACGTCCACTTTGTAGAACATCATGAATGAAGAATAATGGTCTTGGAACCATCTGAATCCGATGTTGGATGATCAAGATATGATGATTTGAAATTCAAACAATCCAACTTACGATAATTTGCATGAAAGCCCCTGGGATTATTTATGATAATTTCAGAAACCTCCCTTATATGTATCATCCGACTAAAATGGTCGTATCTTCCTCATTTGATACCGGAATTGAGCAATTCTGGTCTCGTTTCGAAGATAATTCCATAACCTATGCATCTATGCAGATAATAGCCCATGACCCTACTGTGGGGATCAGTGGAGAATTACAAATCTTTGGGTTAAAGGTCAGAAACCTGCCATATTGGTTCACTTATGCCGAGGGTGGCAAAAATGGGGTGCTTACACACGCATGACTGATCCTTCACGCCCACCATCTGATGATATGATGGGATTACTTCGTGAGATCAGGAAGGCTCAACGCACGATGGATTTGAGAGTGGGAGAGCTTTTAGATGCTCAGCGTGCGTCTGATCAGCGGATGGCTACGTTGACGACTAGTCTCTAGACGACCCAGACTCAGGTAGCCTGGTTGACTAGAGTCTATGCTAAGGACTATGACAGATATCGTGAGGCATCACCTCCTCCATCACCTCCAGCTCCATGATGTACTTTTCCTTTATTCTTCTTTTGTCATATTATAAATGAATGGAATTAAATATGCATGAACAGTAATAACAAGAATATTGGATGACATGTGAAATGCACAATACATGCATACAAGCATAGAATTATTCATGGCATTGGACTCAATAAATAAAAATAATTTATTATTAGCCAATTAGTGTAGGTTTTGTTCCCTCACCTTTGGTAGATAGTAGATCCTTGTTCAAGCTTTGTAATTCACTCTTAGACCACTTGGAAACCTAACAAATTTATAGATTTTAAATTAGAATTTATTTCCATCAGTTTAAACCAACAGAAACTGAGGGGTCGCAGGTGTGGCAGCACCTGTGGTTTCAGTTTCTGCAACTACAGGGCATGTGGTTGCAAGGTGTGGTCGTATATCCTGCAACCACACATGCGATCACACCCTACCTGAAAACTTTCCAAGGCCTGTGTTCGCAAGGGGTGGTCGCATATCCTACGACCACACATGTGACCACACCCTCCCTGGAAACTTCCCGAGGGTGTGTGGTCGAATATGTGTGTCTCGTGTGGTCACACATCATGCGACCACACGTGCGACCACACGTGTGATGATCGACTTTTTCATCCTCAACTCCATTCCTTCATGTTTAGATCCCTTGGCTTATCATCATGGTCCTTCCTATGATTGTTCTATGGCTCAAAAGTATTATTTTATACACAATCCATTGTCCACATAATTCTTTCCATGGATTCTCTTAGAACTTGTCCATGGATTGATGATTGAGTTCTCACTTAAATCCTATCTCTTTCATGAACTATTCTAGGCTCTCAATTGACATGGAGAATGTTCCATACCTTAAACTTGCTGAAGATTTAGAGGTCTTCTCTGAATTTCTCTTTCTTTGTCTTCCTCTTCAATTCTCCTTCTCTTCCTTCTCTTCTCTTTCTCACTTTCAGTTTGAGTTCTAAAAGGATGAAAGAGGCTAAGGGACGTCCTATTTATAGAGGAAAACCCTCCATAATAAGCCCTACTGAGTTTAGGAAAGAACCCCCTTCGGATTAGAAAGGTTTCCTAAACTCAGTTCTGTTTGGAATCCGTGTGGTCGAAGGTGGGGTCGCAGAACCCATCGGCCACACCCTCTGAAACATGCGACCACACGACCTAAATTCCTGTGATTGCATTATTTTGAGGTGTGGTCGATCACACCTGTTTAGGTATGCGACCACATGCTTATAATTGACTATTTTTGGGTTAAATTTCTTACCTGATCTTGTGATTTCTTCATGCACTTGGTCCACTTGGCCCGACCATGATAGGAAGACCTGATACAAGGTGGTAAGACCAATTAGTTTGATACGGGTCTTACATAACCAGTCCTAATGCCATCCAAATGTATCCAAGGCCTCACCCTAGCATCCCTCAATACGTTCATTGAAATAGAGCTAAGGCCCCCTGGCAGAGTCAAAGACCATACGGTCTGAGACTACCTCCCCTGATGCTCTACGATGTAATAGTTCTGCTAAGGTAATGGCGATAAGACGATGTCAATGTGAAGCATGGTTTAGGGATCAAACACCCTTCCCCACATAGCATACCAACCACAGTCACAAACATACCTATTCCTATCATCATCCATAGTAAGATATAAAACAATAAAATAATATGCATGAACAGGAATAGTAGTAATATTGGATGACATGTGAAATGCACATTACAAGCAAACAAGCATATAATCATTCATGGCATTGGACTCAACAAAATAAAGGTAGCTTGTTATTAATCAATTAATTTAGGTCTTGTTTCCTCACCTGTCAAAGATATTTGATCTCCTTTCAAGCCTTACAAATCTCTTTGAGTTAATTTAACAACCTAGGAATTATATGAATTTAAGTTAGGGTTCATGTGTGATAAGTTATAGTAGTCAAAAGTTGAAACAGACAACTGATAGGTGACTAATTGATCCTGTGGTCACATGCCTGTGTCGACCATATTACTTACAGTAGATCCCCTGTGGTCACACTATATGCGACCACACGTTTCCTGGGATTTCCCAAATGGCTGTAGTTGACTCTATGGTCACCCTATGGTCAACCATAGCTGCGACCTTACAAGTTTGGTCTGATTTTTACTTCCAAT
Source organism: Protea cynaroides (assembly GCA_028583415.1). Taxonomy (NCBI): domain Eukaryota; kingdom Viridiplantae; phylum Streptophyta; class Magnoliopsida; order Proteales; family Proteaceae; genus Protea; species Protea cynaroides. The sequence continues at coordinate 44,328 of JAMYWD010000178.1, forward strand.
ACGAGTTCCTCCTCTTAGCTCATCAACGGGGTTCTCCCTAATGATTATTCTATGGCCATAAATCTTAGTTTTTATCAGACTAAGAACTCTAACCCATCCTCCATGATCCCCTTTGAGATTTGCTTAGAAAATCCCATAGTTGAATCCTTACATTGGGTTTGGTATCACAATTTACATTAAAAACTCCTACTCTAGGTATTATATGGCAACTGAGACAAGGTTCATACCTTGTTGCAGAGAGTCTGCAAAACTCTTTCTCTCAACCTTCTTCTCCAATTCTCCTTTTCCTTCTCTTCTTTTCTCTTTCTCTCTTAGGTTTTAGGGTTTGATAATGATTCAAAAGAGTGAGAAAGGGCTAAGGGACATCCCTTATATAGAGAAAAACTCTCCATATAGAGCCCTCAAACAATATGAAAGAGACCCCCACTTTGATTTGAAAAGTTTTTAAATTTCAAAGTCTAACCTGGGTGCGTGCAGTCTGATGTACGGTCACAAAACCATCGACCATACGTCCCATTTTGACTAATCTTATTTCCTCATCGTATGGTCAACATACCAGCTCAGGTAGTTGACCATAGACTTACATTTAAGTGTTTTTGAGTCAATTTTCTTACTTAGTCTCATGGTTCTTCACACAGTTGGTCTACTCGATCTGGCTATGATGGAAAGAATTAACATGACACGGTTAGACTAGATTAGTGGAGTGTGGGTCTTGCAATTTTGGTATCCTTTTCTTGCATACTAGTGGGAGGAAAGAAGAACAACTCTTCATATGCTGCTAGTAAGCGTCTATAGACATTTGACCTTGATATAAACTTAAGAATTCCTTCTCCATCTAATGCCTGAAGCTTCTGGAAAAATACTTTTCAAATAAGATTTCTTTGAAGATAGCCCAAGTCAAATGGGTGTGCTTGGTCAGAAGATAACTCCGAGTGGACTTCCACCAATGATGTGCATCATCTTTCAAAAGTTGCACACAATACCTTCTCTTCTTCTGAAATAGTCATCATTATGAAATTCCTCTCCATCTCATCAATTTAATGGGCCAGCCATAAGGGGTCTAAAGGCTTGCCCGTGAACTCCTTCAGTTTCATTTTTAAGAAACACTCTATCAGCCTAGAGTGGTCAAGTTGATTTTATGTATAATAACCGTATATAGGTGCCTGATTCTGATAACTCCTTGGTTGTTCACCGCTTGTTGTACTCTGAAATTCTGTACTAGGGTGTGTATAGCTGGAATCTACTGTGCTGTGGGCACAGTGTTAATTCCCACGGGTGCTAGAGGCACAACATCGCTACCCACTGGTACCATGATAGTCTGACTGGGTGGTAATGGTTTCGTATTTGCAGCTAGAGGTATGATTCCCAAGGCAGCTTGCATATTCATCTGCGATTACTATAAGTCCTACACTTGTCGTGTTAAATTTTATCACAACCATGGCCAGATCAGGTTGTGGTCCTAGTAGGTTAGTTGGAGTGGCCTGATTGTTTCTATCCTGAGGTATATTATTCTTGTTTACATTGTTTCCCACTTGTTTTCCAGGGTTTTCATTGGTATTTCCCATTTCAGGTGGTGGTAGGGTCGGGCCATGGCCTCTACGACTATTTCCATGAGTAGAGCGAGCCATCTCAGATTATCAACTGATAAAATGTTTGCATTGTCAATAGATGTAAAACGATATACAAAATTAGCAGTTCTTAAGGTTAGTCACATAGCATCATATTGAAAATCCTAAAACAAATATTTTCCCAAAATTTCAAAGCTTTTACAACAAAATTTCTTTGTGTGGTTGACCTTAAGTGGTCGTGCATGGTGCGACCACTCATGCGTCCATACAAACCCTATAGCAAAGTCTGAGAATCTATGGTCGATTGTGTGGTCGACTATATGGGTCGTATTGCTCAACCACACAATCAGATTTTGGCATTTTTAAGCCAAAACCTAGTCATTTTTCCTCATTTCTTCTCTTGTCTTCAACTGAGCTCCAACTCCACTAGCCTCCATTGAGTTGCTACAGTGCTTCCACTCAATTTTCTTGCTTCCACTATCGGGTAACAACTTCTAAACTCCTTCCTAAGGTAACGTCTTCATCCCTTACTCTTCTTTGGATTGTTAGACTTAGGTTTTGTTGTCTTTTACTTGTTTTTATCAAATTAAATTTTATTTGACTATGAAAATTTCATTTTTATTTCTTAGCTTTGTTATTGGGCATGATATGAAGCAAAGCCCTCAACTTATTTGAGATCTCGTCGGTGGTTTGGAATGAATCCCAAAAATTGTGTTTTGCCCTAAAATTAGGGTTCTTTTTCTCAAAATTGCAAATTCTTTGAAATTCCTTGAAATTGATTTAATTCCTTGGTTGTATAATATTGTTTGGTATGTATAATTGTGTTTCCCTTGATGTAAGTCCTCTAATCCAAGCAATTGGACGAAAATAAGGCTTTTGGCCAAATCAAGTCGTTATAATATCAAAATTTTTGAAATTTCCTATATTTGACAATTGGTTTATTGGTTTGTATTCCTTGCAGTACACATTGTCCGCACCAAGATTCCTCGGGTTCATGATGCCATTCGCTTCAAGTCAGTTGAAGCTGAGACACAGTACCCTGGTTTCGGGCCAAGAAAGTAGAAGTGGGCACATTTGTAGACTTGCCCAGCTAGCCCTCTTCGATGTCAAGAACGCCTTCCGTACTATGGGTTGGCTCCCAGTGATACAATACTAGGGGTCTACTCGTCCGGACCTGGTGAAGCAGTTTTACTGTAATCTACATATTGAGGGTGATCCAGAGGATGTGGATAAAGGTAGGGACCTCAGGATCACGAGTTGGTGAAAGGGATTCTTATCTTATTCAATTGTCAGTAGTTGGTAGACATCCTAGGCATCTCCAATGATGGTCCATTGGGGCCCAAAAGAGCGCCAGCTTTTGTCGATGAGGATGCACGCCGAGATAAGCAATCAGATCCTATTGAGTGATCGTTGGCAAATGAAAGCAATCAACCTGCGTCCAGAGCCTAGGGTTTATTGCAAGATCATTCAGCATAACTTGGTACCGCCAAGAGGGCACTATCGGATGGTCTCTCAGCTTACTCAGTATTTGTTTTATTGTATCTACACCAGATGGCCCTATGTGCCCTACATCATTATTCACACTATGTACCGAGCTGCGATGATCGGCCTAAAGGGTAACCTATACTATGGGAGTATGATCACTACCATCCTGACTCCCCTTCAAGTAAACATGGAGGGTGAGAATATTTTTAAGGAAACAGTCTCTGTGGACCTTGGCTGGGAGGCCATTTGCAGAATGGAGATGCTAGACGTGTAGGTTAGCGACAAGGAATGGAATGCGATGAACCGTCCCCAACGTTGAGCTGTAGCCGTTACAGAGGGTGATGACGATGATGACGATCGAATGTTCCTAGATGTGGATGACATTCCCCCTCCTTTACCACAACATACCACTGGAGCTGGCCCTTCTCATACTACCCCCTCAGCTGGTCCCTCGCACCCTCCACCAGATGATATGATGGCACTCCTTCGAGAGATCCCAAAAGCTCAGTGTGCTGTAGATCAACGGGTAGCTGATCTTGTTAATAGTCTCCGAGTGACCCAGGTGTAGGTAGCCTGGCTCATGAAGGTGTATACAGAGTATTATGATAGGGACCGAGAGGCACCTCCTCCTCCTACTCCTCCAACTCAATGATAAATCTCATTATTCTCTCCCAGTTATAGATACATTTCCTTTTAATGTTCATATTTGCAGAGTAACTGCCCAGCTTGTGGGCTGTACTCTTTTTTACTCTATCTGAAAACACATTATGTCACTTTTATTTCAGGTCATCTATATATAAACTTTGTGGTTTCACCTTTACTTTATGTGCATTATGGTTTTGCTTATTCACTGTCTCAAACAACAATGTGCTTATAGTGGGTTTATATTAAAGTTTTTATTTCTTACCTAACTTAGTTCATAGACTCTTATGGATGTATTCAAGCTTGATGGGTAGAGCCTTAGGGCTCTGATACCAAGTTGTCACACCCCAATTCTGGACGAACCAGAAGTGTGATGAATCATCATAAGAACCAATGGTTCAAGTCAAGATCTCGTAAAGACCGTGCCAACGAAACTAACCAAACACATACCACAACATAATTAGAGATAATAAAATAAATAGCGAAAGTCTTTATAAATACTGAATTGAGTGTCTAACATGATAAATAAGTAAATAGTCAAATTATCTTCAAATAAACTCAAAACATAATTAGATAATCTATTACAAGTTCTCATAACTCCCACACCAAAAATAACTAAGAACAAAAACATTGGAAACACTAGCATGAAGGGTCGTGCTCATCTTCCACGGTCTGTGTATCTATCGCCACCATGTGTCCATACGATGGTGCCTCCATATAGTCTTTCACAGTAGGACCTACATCATCAACTAAAAATAATCGACGTCGAGGGGTGAGCACACATCACAGCTCAGTGAGTAAATAAAAAAATACGCAAACATATGCATGCAGCCATATCATTATATTTAGTCTGGTTTAAGTTTGCAACTATGATATAGAAAAGATTGGTGACCATCGCACTTATATACACGAGTGTATGAATCCATCCAATGGATCAAATACCATTTCTATCCCACATGCACCCACCATAGAATAGAGATAGAGCTAAAGTATTTAGATCATACACTGCCAATACTTCCCTTAATGCCCTACCTATACCAGCACATATGCCCTACTGACGAGGGCTTACAAACTGAGCTTACAACTAACCAATCCTAGATGTCATCCATATGTATCCAAGGCCTTATCCCAGAATCCCTCGATACGTCCATAAAGATAGAGCTAGGGTTCCTCGGCAGAGTCAATGACCACACTGTCCACGAACACCCCCTCATGCCCTACGACATACTAGTTCCGCTAAGGTAAAAATGATATGCCAATGTCAATGTGATGCATGATTTAGGGATCACACACCCCTCCCCACATAGCACACCAATCACACTCACAAACACATGCCTATTCCTATCATCATTAACAATAGAGTAAAATAATAAATTAATTATGCATGAATAGGAATAATAGTAATATTGGATGATACGTGAGATGCACATTACAACCAGATAAACATGGCATCAATCATAGCATTAAACAAATAAAAGAAAAAAAAGCTTGTTATTATCCAGTTAGTTTAGGTCTTGTTTTCTCACCTTTGATTGTAGTATTAACTCTCTTCCAAGCTTTGGAAATTAACTTGTACTAGTAGACAACCTAGGCAACTGATGAATTTAGATTAGGGTTTGATGGTATTAGGTTATAGTAGTTTAAAATCTAATTTGGTTTCAAAATAGGCTTTCTACAATTGAGTCGTCGATGCAGTGGTTGCAGGTATATGTCGACCATACATTTTGTGGTTGACTGTGTGGTCGCTCATCATGCATCCACTGATACGACCACACATCCCTATATAAACTTCCCAAGAGTCTGCGGTCGACTCACTGGTCACTCTGTGGTTGACCAGTGATGCGACCACACAATTTATTGGTTGTGTTCATGGGTCTTTCTCAGTCTAACCTTTGGTTCATTACTGGAACACTTCCTAGGGTCATTGTAAGGCCTTTATACCTTGGTGATTTCAGTTTACACGTATTCGCTAACCTAATCGATAATTTCCTTTAAACTAATTGAAAGATCTCATGATCTTAGCCCCAACTTTGAGTTCTATTCACCAACATGAAATTGGTGAGTTTAATCCAATTATTCCTATCATCTACAGAGGTAAGTCTCTTACCTTAGGTTCCTTGCTATAGGGGAAAGGAACCGATCGACAAGCACTTCTGCAAATCCTCTTCTCCAAGCCTCCTTCTCCTTCTTCTTTTCTTTCTCTTTCTCTTTCTCTTTTAGTTTTAGGGTTTAGTATTGATCCCGAAAGAGTAAGAGAGGCTAAGGGACATCCATAAGAGAGGCTAAGGGATGTCCTCCATATAGAGGAAAAACCTCCATATAGAGTCCTCTCTCAACTAGGAAAGAGATCCCTTTAATTTTAAAAAGTTTTCAAATCACGGATTCAGATCTGGGTTTGTGTGGTCAACTCTGTGGTGGCAAAATCCGTCGACCACACAAAGTAGAGTGTGCAACCACTCAATTAAAATCTACTATCCTCACCTTTTGATTGAGTGATCGGCCACACAACATTTGTCAGTCTACCATACAATGAAAAATAACTATTTTTAGCATACCTAATTTTATGGGTCCTTCATACGATCGATCCGATTAGTTCACCCAAGCCGGTAACAATGGGAAGACCTGGCATGATACGGTTAAACCCGGTTAGTGGAGTACAGGTCTTATACTCTGCCCCTTGGGGACACTGCCCGCCTCGACCCTCTAGGCACCCCAGCCCCCTCTGAACCCCACCGTTGCCCCTTGCAGCCACCCCCGCCACCTCTTTCTAGCGGCCCCTACCGCCCCAGCCCCCGCTCGATGCCCCTTACCCCCACCTCCTATGGACGCCCCCACCCCAGCCCTCTATAGGAGCCCAAGCCTACCTTGCCCCCTCCGGGTGCCCTAGCCTGCCCAGCGCCTCCCCTTCGGGATGCCCAGACCCCAGCCCACTCCTGGTGCCCCGCCCCCTCAAGGTGCCTCCTTACCACATTCGGGGGCCGCCCCCGCACCCCGGCCCTCCAGGAGCCCCTTACCCACCCCCTACCCCTCAGAGCGCCCCCCTACAGGTCACCAATAGCCCCCTCTGGATGTCCCCTTCCTCCGCCTCCCCCTCCGTCCTCCACAGCCCTGCCCGCCCCCCTCAGCCCTACCCACCCCATCCTAGCGCAACCCTTGCTGCCTACTGAAGTAGGCCCCTCCCCCTCCTCCTCTTTGTGCCCCCAGCCCCCTCCTGGGGCCCCCTACCCCATCAGGGCTCTGCTCCAGCCCCGTCCGAGCGCCGCCACCTGGCCCCTCCTAGCACAGCCCCAGCCCCCGCTTGCCCTAGCCCCTGCTTGCCTCCGCCCCCTCCAGGTACCCCTCCTCCACCCCCTTCGAGCACCCCGCCTCTACCACCTCCCCGGGCGCCCAAACCCTCAGCCCCCTCTAGGTGCCCCCCTCTCCACCCCCTTCTCATCGAGCACCCCGTCATCCCCGGCCCCTCCAAGTGCCACCCCCTCCGTCTGCTCGTGGCCTCTTCGGCCCTATTGTCACCCCGCCTCCCCTTGGAGTGCTACCCACTATGCCCTCCAGGTGCCCCCACCACCTCTCGGGATCCCTTGCCCCCCTCCGGGTGCCCCACCTCTACCAGGGGCCCAGCCTCCGCCACCACTTGCGTGCCCCTTGCCGCCCCCTCCGGGTTCCCCCACCCTTGTCTCGCCCAATCCGGGCACTCCCATACCCCCCTCGGGAGCCCCCTAACCGCCCCCTCTTGGCTCCCCCACAGCCCCCCCCAAGGGCCACCCGCCACGCCCTTTGGGTGCCCCCCTTAGCCCCGGGGAGCCCCTGTCGCCCCCTCTTCCCACTCTGGGAGCCTCTTCCAACTCCGCCCCCCCTTCGGCCCAGTTCAAGGGCTCCCGCCAGCCCCCATCTGCCTACGCCCTCTCTGGATGCCCTGGTGCCCTCCTAACCCCTCCCCGGCGCCCATTTTCCCCCCCTTCGGGCGCCACGCCACCGCCCCCTCAAGCCCCCCCCCCCCCCGGTAACCCCCTCTGCACACTCTGGATAGTTTAATGAAATAGGTAAGTAAAAGGAAGAAGTTAGAGCTTAAAATAGAGGCAAAAAAATCCGTACAAGTAAGAGAGAATCCACAAGTATAGGGATGTGAGAGAAAATGGTCTTTTATTATAGATCTGAGAATATAAGAAAAATGGGAGTATAAGATTCTGACCCTTATTAAGTTGTAAATATTGATCCAATGACTATAGAGATTCATGGCCATATGGTAGTCTATGAGTCAATTTTAATTAATGCTGAAGGAAAGGCAAGGGGATTCATGTACTACATGTTATTGAGCTGTTAATCCTGATCTGTCTTCGTTTTTTTTTATAAAATATTTGGATTTTAGATTTTAGAATAGATATGGATATTAATATACAAGAAAAAGATCACACTTTGTTAGTGTGAGTATTCACTATTCTCACGATTTTTTATATTATGACATTTTCTTCAGATTTTTTTTATTTTCTCTCTATCTTTTTTAACCATGTGGATCCTATTGGCGATAGAACGTATCCCATATAGTAGTAAAATAGGTTCAATATAAGGTCCAGACTTATATAATGGCCTAATTTTAAATACCTTAAAATTTTAACAACCAAATCAGAATACTTACAATATATCATAATTGTAACAACTTATAGGTAAGCGCTAATACCACTTGTAAATAGAGTTGGATGGGATTGAGTAGTTTCATTGGCCACTATCGTTAAGATTGTGTTCCCCCTATTAGTGCAAAGTGTTCCCATGAATCAATCATCAAGATGAAATAACCCCTTGTTGGCCCCTCCAACTATATTGCACCTAAAAAATTCGGTCACGTCAAAAAACCGATGATTTACTACAATAAGCATTTTTTGGAACAGGAATTACTGACAATATCTTCTGTTGGTTCTCTGCAACCAGCAGGTAGTATCGTCCCCTCATTTCTCTCAGTCTCTCTCTCTCTCTCTCTCTCTCTCTCTCTCTCTCTCTCTCTCTCTCTCTCTCTCTCTCTCTCTTCTTGTAATTCTCCTCCATCTCCATTTCTTCTATTCTCTATTTTTATTTTCATGTTCGTAGAAGCTCCTTCTTGTTCGAGCGTTACTTGTATAGCAATTCTGCTACTTGTTTGTAGAAGCTCCTCTCTTTCCACCATCTCTATCTCTACAAGTTTTTTCTTTCTTTGTTCTAGGTATGTTCACCTCTCTCTTTCCCTCGTCCTCTCTCACTCTCTCTCACTAAGTAACGGCAATTTCTATCCCAGACGGTATCTAGGGTTTGCAGATTTAGATGTCGACAAGCATCAACCAAGCTACAAAGATAAAATCTTAATAAATCACCCCTTCTTCGTATATATATGACAATTATTGATGACTGGATAATTATCATCTTCCTCTTCCACTCTTGTATTTCTCTTTTATTTTTCTCTTTGGGGTCTTGGATGTTTTCCTGTCATCAACAGTTTATAATGAAGTATTTAAGGTTGGTGACAATTGTTCATGGTTTCATTTCAGTGATTGCTTACTCAACCAAAGTTACTAATTTCCATTTCTTGATTTTGGAATCAGGAAGGAAACATATTTAGAGACAAATTGATTAATTTTACGATGAAATCATTCCTTTTGTGTTTTAGCCCTCTAATATATCTCTTTGGTTCTGTGATTCAATTGATGATGGGGTTTACTTCTTTTTTGCTCATTTACTCTAATATTGTCTTAGTAATTTTTTGCTTTGTTTCTCATCTCTGTTTTCTATTTGTTCACCATTATCACATTCTATTCTTCTATCTAATAATCCATCATCTGTTTTCTTCCCATTCTTGTACCAGTTTTAGTTTTTCATATTTAATCTATTTCGCTATATCTTAATTCTGGGGTTTTTGGTTATCGATCTGCATTACAATGCGATAAATGGAATTTTATGAGTGAATGACGATTTTTGGCATAAGATGTGCAATGACCTATATATCTAAGGGGAAAATGTAAATGGGGGGAATGTGGAAAAGAACAGGCAAGAAGGTGAACAATTAGAGTTCAGAGTTCACTCTTTGCAGGCCTAAATTACAATCTGTTTGCAAAGGCATCTATCCATACACACCCTTTTTACTAAGCAATAAGAATGATGAGAACCTTTTCTTGATTCAGATATATCCATGAAATTCTTTTAATTCGAAAGATTTCACATTCATGACCTATAATTTTGCTGCAACCGATTATTTCACTCTTCGTCATGGATTCATTATGGTAATGCCATTGATTAGTTGTTGGCTTGTTGCAGACAACAATTTCACACTTGAGTTTTAACAAAGCTTCTTCTTCCTTTTTCTAGGCCCACTTTTCATAAGAAAGCAGTTTTGTTTTCCAAAAGTTCCTTAAAAGAACTTTGGATGATGACTTTCAGACAGTAGTCGGTATAAGGTATTTTCTCAAATATGATGCACTTTCTGATTGTTGGGAGTTCAGTTCCATACTATCAAATAGTTTTTAACTCTCATTTTTATACACCTATGAGTCCCTCTATCTATCCATTGGAATGTTTGGGATGAAAACTTTACTTCGTAACTGTAACAAAATCACCCAGAGATATAATAAAAGCTTCACAAATTAAAAACCAGGAAAATAAGAGAATTGAGAAGAAGAAGAAGAAGAAGAATAAGAAGAAGAGAGGTAGAGAGAGAGAGAGAGAGAGAGAGAGAGATTTCGAGAGCAGCAATACACTACAGTATAAATTGATGCTCTCAGCTCTTCTAATGCTTATATTTATAGAGAAAAATCTATACCAATTACAAGGGAAGTATCTATAGATAGAGGAGATGTTAAAGGAAACAAATAGAACTAAGAAAAGGAAGGACTAACTACCCAAAATAGGCCAAACAAGCCTGACCGACATTGGTTGGCATTAACTCTAGCACCAGCAATATCGATAAGGGTCTGTTTGGCCCTTACATAATATTTGTAACACCCTCCCATAAGCTAGAATGAATCACCCAATCCAAGCTTGTGACAGTTTAACTGATACGTTGGTCCAAACAACGGCTTAATAAGAATATTAGCAAGTTGATTTGAAGAAGATACGAAGGGAGTAACAACTATCTTCTTCATGACAGCATCTTGAACAAAGTGACAATCAACCTCTATATGTTTGGTGCACTCATGGAAGACTAGATTACTCGCAATATAAATAGCAGATTGATTATCACACATCAAGGACATAGGTCTAGAAACAAGAAATCTAAGTTCTTGTAGAAGAGTCTTCAACCATAACAATTCAGCAGTAGTATGTGTCATAGCACAATATTCAGTTTCAGAATTTGACTTAGATATAGTAGTTTGCTTCTTACTCTACCAAGTAACCAATTTGCCTCTAATAAAAGTACAGTATCCAGTGGTGGAACGTCTATCACCATTAGCTCCTGCCCAATCAAAATCAGAATAACCAACAATGTCAAGATGCCAATACCAATGATAAATAAGACCAGTTCCAGGGGATTTCTTGAGGTACCACAATATGTGACAAGCTGCATTCTAATGAGCAACTTTAGGAGCATGCATAAACTAACAACCCAACAACAAAAGAAATATCAGACCGAGTTACAGTTAGATAAATCAACTTACCAACCACTTTTCTGTATTAATGAATATTAAAATAGTCAGGACTATTACAAGTTTCAAGCTTCTGATGTGGATCCATTGATGTATCAACTGGTTTAGCTCCAAGAACTCCTAATTCAGAAAGTAAATCAAGCACATACGTTCTTTGAGACAAGCTAATGCTCTTACTACTATAAACCACTTCAGTCCCCAAAAAGTAATGAAGAAGACCTAAGTCTTTTATCTGAAAGTGAGTGTTCAAATAAGATTTGATTTCAGCAATGCCTGTTTTGTCATTCCTCGTAATAATAATATCATCAACATTAACAGCAATAATAGTCACATGAGAGGAACGACGTCATACAAAAATAGAATGATCAGAGTAACACTTAACAAAGCCAAAATCTGTAATAATAGTGCTGAACTTATCAAACCATGCACGAGGAGATTGTTTTAGTCCATAAATTATCTTAAGAAATTTGCACACCTTAGTAGAGTTCCCTCCATGAGCAACATACCCTGGAGGTTGATCCATGTATACTTCCTCGTATAGATCACCATACAAGAAAGCATTCTTCACATCCATCTGATAAAGAGGCCAATCAAGGTTCATAGCCAATGAGATAATAATACGAACAGAATTAAGACGAGCAACTAGGGAGAATGTCTCAAAATAATCTACTCTATACGTCTAAGTGAACCCTTTGGCAACCAGGCGTGCCTTTAGTCTATCAACAGTACCGTCAGAATTATGCTTTACTGTATAAACCCATCTGCAATGAACCACTAAATGTCCCCGTGATAAATCAATCAGAGTCCATGTTTGGTGAGCCATTAAGGCATCCATCTCGGCATCCATAGCTATATTCCATCCTAGATGGGACAAGGCTTGGGAAAGTGAAGTAGGAACAATAGTAGTAGATAATGAGTAAACCAAATTTTGGTGACAACAAGGGAGATGGGCGGTGTAAACAAAATGACCAATAGGAAAAGTACTTTTACGAGTACGAGTACCTTTACGGAGAGCAATAAGGAGATCAGAAGAAACCTCAGGATCTGGAGTAGTAGTAGTCATCGGTGGAGCAGCTAGTGTAGTACTTATTGGAGGCACCTTAGAACGCCGTTGGTATACCTGTAGGGAGGTGGTGGTCATCAGATGAAGAAAATGGATCAGTAGGTGGAGAATCATCAGATAGAACCAAAGGGACTAGTGATTCAGATGGAGGTGAAGGATGTGGCACTACGACTTGATAATATGGCTTGTCTTCGAAATAGGTAACAAAAGGACTGACATAATGACGTTTAGTAGTAGGATCAAAACATCGATACCCTTCTGAGTATGGGAATAACCAAGAAATATACACTTTAGAGAACGGGGTGAGAGTTTTCCCAACTTGGGATGCATAATATGAACAAAGCATGTACTATCAAAAACTCTAGGATGAATAGGAAACAAAGGACTATTAGGATAAAGAAGACGAAATGGAATTTTATAGCATAAAACAGAGGATGGCATATGATTAATGAGAAAATAGGCCATCAAAATAGCATCATACCAATAAAACTGAGGGACATTCATATGAAACATTAGGGACTTGGCAATATCCAGAAGATGCCTATTTTTTTGCATTCAATAAACCCATTCTGTAAAGGGGTATAGGCGTAACTGGTATAATGGATTATATTATTAGCAAAACAGAAATCAGAAATAGCATTTTGAACATATTCAAGAGCATTATCTATTCACAACACTTTAATTGGAACGCCAAATTGGGTTAGAATTTTCATATGAAACCTTTTGAAAATAGAAAGGAACTCAGAATGGCCTTTTATTAAATAAAGCCAGATTATCCTAGAAAAATAAGAGAATTGAGAAGAAGAAGAAGAAGACGAAGAAGAAGAAGTAGAAGAAGAAGAAGAAGAAGAAGAAGAAGAAGAAGAAGAAGAGAGAGAGAGAGAGAGAGAGAGAGAGAGAGAGAGAGAGATTTCGAGAGCAGCAACACACTGCAGTAGAAATCAATGCTCTCAGCTCCTCTAATGCTAATATTTATAGAGAAAAATCTATACCAATTACAAGGGAAGTATCTATAGATAAAGGAGATATTAAAGGAAACAAATAAAACTAAAAAAGGAAGGACTAACTACCCAATATAGGCCAAACAAGTTTGACCAACATTGGCTGGCACTAACTCTAGCATCAGCAATATCGGTAAGGGCTTGTTTGGCCCTTACATAATATTTGTAACAGTACCAAAGCGGATTTTCATGGTCTCCATTTTCTATGTGCCCACATACATACTATCACCCTTCCATGGCTCTGCCTTTAACTATTTTGCAGTCTCTGGGTTTGTACCTTCTCTTCGTTTTTCATATTCTTCCAAGCACATGTTAATGCCATTTTATTTCTATGCTATGAGCATCATTTTTGTTTAGGTTTATTAACTCAAGTCAAATTAACTTGGCTATTTTTATTGGACAAATCTACAGGATTCTCCAGTTACTTATGGCTGCCCTTCATTCCTTTGGTGGTAAGCCAAACTATTTGATCTAAGAATCCTAATTATCACAATCTCATAAATTGCGAGAAGCAAAAAAAAATACTGGTTATATGTTTTTGTGTCGCAGATGCTTCTGGTAGTGGGGACAAGCTGCAGGTTATCATAACTAAAATGTGCTTAGCAACCGATGAATCAGGTCCTATCATTAATGGAACTTTTCTTGTTAAACCCAGTGATGAATTCTTCTAGTTTGGCTGACCTTGATTGCTTTTCCACCTTATGCATTTCATCATATTTCAGGTAAATTCCTCTACACCTACAAGTTTGAACTTCTAGGATGAAAATTTTACATGGTAGCACCTTCTCCAGTCTCCACATGTCTATAGTATGAGTAGGAGAATGTTGGGAGTTTAGCCCCACACTGACTACCAAATAGTCTATTGGGTGGTCGGGAATAAAATCCCAACAAAAACCAATAACTGAACTTCCTTCCTAGTGAAACAAGTTTTTAGTTTTCTCCCCATTGTCATTCTTAGGAATGAATCTTGGGTTGTGCAAAACTCCTTTCAACTGGCATTCTTCACATGAACATGTGTTAGTATTCTTCACACGGACATATGTTAATATTCATCACATGGACATGGGTTAGTTTTACTTAAATGTAGTATAAGTTTGGGTTTAGGTCTTGCTTTCATAAAACAACAGAGGACATTGTCATAAGGATCACCATTGGCACCATGGTTCAACTTCTTGCTGGTTGTAACACTACCTATGTATGCCATAGTCACACTGGTAGAGATCATAAAACTAAAAGAAATCAAGTTTTACTCAGGTCTCTTTCCTTGCATTTAATAAGCATTCTGTGCAGAACTACCTAGCTATAAAAAGTAAGAGGTACCGCTTCCAACTCAAATTTTGCTTTTAGCTCTAAGTCTCTTGTTAAGCCAAAAAAAAAAAAAAAAAAAACAAGGGTAGAAAAAAGAAAAAAAAGTGGACTATAAATTCTTGTGTTATATTATGAGGAAAGGTTTTAGGTTTAGATGGAGAAGGTGGAGCCCAATGTGCTTATGCTTAGTCTTCCATCTTCATTAATGGAAACTGGTAACTTGTGGGTCTCTATAAAATGATCAAGGATTAAGACAAGGCAGTTGATGCTTGCAACTTGCTCTCTCTACTGTTCAAATTCTACCCACTACGAATGCAAGGTACGGCAGTCAAATTGAGGAGATAGCTTTGTCAAACCTTTATCCATTCATATACATATTTTGTCATCATCTTTCTGTTTATTTATCTCAATTGCTTGTTTAATCCTTTTTTCTTTTCTTTTTTTTTGTATGTTGAATTATTAATATTCCCACATGCTTATCTGTATTTATGATCGGTACATTTTTTGTAGTTTTGTTGGCGTATCTGTATTTATGATTGGTATGTTTTTTGCATTTGTTAGTACTTCCTGATCTCTGTGGTTCGGCTACTAGCTTGTTTCTGATCTGAGTTTTTGCCCCAATAAGGTTACCCACCAAAGTTCTTGTCTATCTATACTTTCTGATCTCTGTTTGGTTTGGTTTTCTCCTGCTTTACTACTCAATTCTTTGCAATTGTTGGGTTTTTGTACTCCTAACATCATTTTTTTTGGCTTAGTGTTTGCCCATCTTCGTGAGCTACAAGATCCTGTGCTCTATAGGTTAGATGGTTGCATCGCCAGCATGCGTTGTTGCCAATGGCTTATCTATTCACAACACTAAATTTAGTCTTACCAAAGAAATCTATGGAAGGTGCTTGCTTCCTTCACTGGGTGTGCCTTCGTTGTCTAAGATATCTAGGTCGATCTCAGCAAAAACTTCTTTGAATCAAAGACAGGTAGAAGGCAGAAGAGCTTGTTCTTCCTTACCTATTACTGAAGGGTAAACTCGACTTTTTCTCTTACAATAAGGATATTACTATCAATCTAAAATTTGTTAACTGCTGACATCAGCATCTAACGGCTTCATCATAAGGCTTTGGGTCTTTTTGATAAAAGTTTGGGAATTTTGGGTGGCAAGTGATATTTTTTAAAAACTTGGTTGGTAGGTGATGTTTCTCAAAATATTTGGGTATTACGTGAAATTTTTCCTAAATTTTACTATAACAATTTGTTTTTATCACTATTTTATTAAACAGTCATTTTTTAATTCACTCACAGCTGTTAATACGATGGATGAAATTTCCTGTTGTAGTGACTTCAAATACCCATTGCTTAAGCACCATACCATGATGAAGTGCATTGTAGTAAGTTTACTAATCTATCCTCTCAATTCATAGTAGGAGTTATGTAACCCAAGGTTTCTCACCATGGACTTAATTAGGTTATGAAGTTGGTGATATACTTTTTTAGAATTTTGTAATTAATGTATAGTTGAATTTTAGAAAATTTTGGATGTTATTTCTATCAAGTTTTATTTATTATTTTTTGTACAGTAAATTAGCATATGTAACTACAGTTAAGGTAGGTAATTTAGAATTATATTTCTATTATGTTTTTATAAAGTATAATTATCTTATAGTTTTGACAGGTTTAATTTTATTGATTTTTATGGGCAATAGGTATATATTTTATAAAAAAAAATACATTTTTCTCAACAGTATTATATTACTGTCGGTATAAATAAGCATATATATATAATTAAATATATATTTTCCCGATGGA
Source organism: Protea cynaroides (assembly GCA_028583415.1). Classification (NCBI taxonomy): domain Eukaryota; kingdom Viridiplantae; phylum Streptophyta; class Magnoliopsida; order Proteales; family Proteaceae; genus Protea; species Protea cynaroides. Next base: position 60,796 of record JAMYWD010000178.1, read on the forward strand.
AATTATATTTTCGTAAAAAATACTGATTTTTCTTGACGGAATATATTCCTGTCGATAAAAATATTTTGCAACGGCAATATAACCCATCGGTCAAGATACACATTTTTCTCAATGGAAATATTATTTCTGTTAGTAAAAACCTATAATTTTACTCAACGGGTATATATGTTCCGTCGGGAAAAATGTGAATTTACCCCCACGAAAGATTCAACGACAGAAAATACAACGAAAACCATTATGTTGGTAAAGATCAACGGCGATGGAATGGCCTCAGAGCCTTTTCGGCGATGGAAAATTTTCATCACCAAAAATAGGTATTGTTGTAGTGATTGTAATAAACACTCTTCAAATACAACTATCAAACAAAAGCAATACGTTTACACGACTAATGGAGAAATGAGCTATACCTCCTCTTTATGAAAATGAGTTTAGAGATACCACCAAAGGTTCTTTTCAAAAGACAAGCAATCAAAAGTCATGCCTTCCCATTACACATGTTTGTTGACCATTCAAACATAATAATAGTCACACCCTTTGGTCATTTAAGTGCCTATTAGGAAAAGACACACCTCTTCAACAAACAACAAAACTGGTTAAATAATATTTTGAATCTCTAATTTTAAAATCAACTAATATTTAACACATACCCTTTAGTGGTGTGGTATGGGAGAACTTGTTAGAAGGAAGGAGAGTGAGTAATGTATCAACTAAAATTGTCAACACATATCCTCATTTAGGTGTCTGAACGATGTAAGATCATCCTTTTTACCATCGTTGGTGTAAAATTTTCTTGTAATATTTTACATCAAAACAAATGGAATAAGGAAATCAAATTGTTATAGAAAATATGAGTAAATTAAACTTAAGCTGCCAACCCACTCACACTCTCAGTAGGCTAGTAGCCATAATACACACACATACAATTAGTTTCAGAAACTATAAATTTTTCCTCCTTAAATCTATAACAAAGCTATTTCTTAAAATTGGCATAAAAATTTTGCAGTCCTTAGATGGCTTTTCTTCAAAAACCAAGGAAATTTTTTTATATCTGTCATTTGCATCTCTAGATGATCAATGAACTAATTAGCTTTTATGAGTTCGTATAGTTCCCCTTTCTTTTTCACCTTTTCCCCCATGAAGTTTCACACATCTATTTTTTTTTTTTTTAATTTCATTCATTATATTTATTCACCTTTTAATAAATTTGAAATTTCGTTTCATCATCTAGATTAAAAAAATATATATATATATATATATATATATATATATATATATATATATATATATATATATATATATATATATATATATATATATATATATATATATATATATATATGTCAACTAGACAAGATATTATACTCACCAGTATTGATTGTGAAATACAAGTGTGTCAGTTGCCACTTTCTCCCCATTTCTATACCAATTGTAGAATGCATATGGAATGTCCATAACTGGCTTCTCTGAATGCTAAATAATTTGGTTGTTGGTCTCTACAACTATAGAATTTAAAGAAAATAATCATGAAAAATGATGTAAGTTTGTCATAGATAATAAATGAAAAGGCATATTGAACCTTCTTTTTTTTTTGGATAAGTCGATATTTTATTAAACCTAAGATGAGAACACAACACCCAGCCTCTCAAGAGAAACCTACACACAACCTACCCAAACCACAGCTAGAAGGCTAATGACTCACACCCCATACCCCCCAAAAAAAAAAAAAAAAAAAAAAAAAAAAACTCATAACAAACCCAAAATACAAAAAACCCCAAGGATAAAGGCCCTCAAAATAGAATCAAAAAACAAAATAGAAACCATTCGTGCCAAGACACTACAATAGACAACTGAACTAACCAACCACAAACATCTTCCCTCTCACCGACAGTAGGAGAAGAAAGGCCAGCACAATAGCATAGGGGGACACCATAATAAAAATTCAACCTGACAAAAACCAACCATAACTGACCCAGTGAACCTGATTTAAGTTGGGGGACCCTCCTAGCAAGCCATTCTAGCTCAAGCCTTTCTTCATCAAACTAGTTGGAGTAAGAAGACACATCCTTAGATCGTGTATACTAGGAGTTTTCCCAAAGGTGCTCATCATCATCCGATTGGCCAGGGGGACAGGATCAGCGGATCGGGCTCGTCTCAAGTTCATGTTTGAACTTGAGGACTGTCCAGTGGGGTTGGATAGATGACACGTAGCAAAGAATAAATCCAACGATCACTAATAAAATAGTAGCAAAGAGAATTAATGAGAGAAGATGTATAGTACATTTCCTAAACCTCAGTGAAGTCATAAAAAAGAAAATCTTCTTTGCAACCGTGTTCTTCCTCGCAACCTTCTTCTTCTCTACCACTATAAATCCATGTTCATACATGGTAAGAAAATGTCACTTGTCGGAATACGTCACCTGCAAACCAAGAATAATTAAAAATGGCGTGGTCACTTGGATAGATTTTTAACATCAACAAAACAACCAAATAAGCCAGCCAGCATTATGGCTAAGAAAGATCACAACTACTGTGCTATCCATCTCTGACTGGCTGAAATCCATCCACATCTACATTTATTGATATACATAAATGCTCGTATTGCTCAGTTGAATGTTGATAACTCTGCAGATGTTCATAATTCGTTGTAATTTTGGTGAATTAGTACTTTTAGTAATCGCAGAGAACTGCTCATACAAAATAGATTCTATCATCACTAGTTCAAACTTCTACCACGAAGAGGTTTGCAAACCTCTAAGTCATCCGAGGTTGAGAAGAAGGCAAGTCGCATAAGCCGTACACGAGCAGTTCCTTCTACAAGACAACTTACATTCTGCTAGACTTATGCTCTATCGTTCACGAATGCCCAGGATGTATCAGGGATCTTCATGTCCGGGAACCTCAAGAACTCATCATCTACCTCCCTTTGGTAGTTGAACTCTATTTTTCGAACACAACTAGTTGACCCATCTCTCAAATACCAATTATGAGGATCCCTGGGCTCAAAGCTAGTTGGGCACTGGTAGCGGCAGCAACGTATTGACATTGCATATACCGTAACCACCACAAGCAAAAGAATGACATCACAAAATTGGAACTTCATCATCTCCAGAGGTTGCAGAAGAAGGCGGGATTTACTCTCCACCATTTCACAACTTCAACAAATATCAGAATACATTTTATCTTGACCAACCTTCTTTACTACTGTTGTGTTAACGTTTGTTGGATATAATAGGGGCCATGTGTCATCTATTGGACGATCACTAAACAGAGTCTCAAGTTCACATTTGAACTTAAGACGAGCCAAATCCTAGGATCAATAGAAAGGGGCAAAAGGACCTCAACGGAAGCTACAGGACTGCAGAAGTTGAGACCCTCATGCGATGTACCCGAAAGAGAAGGGCTCGAATTGCATGTAGTCTATGACCAGAAATGTAAGACCCGCACTCTGAAAACCCGGTCTAACCTTGGGTTTTGTATCGTGACAGGTTTTCCGATCATCACCGAGCCAGACGGGGCAAGCGGATAACAAACAGGTACGAAATCGGACCAAAGTCGACCAATGATACCTGATTTTAGGTATACCGGTCGATGGTACCGGATGATGGTACCGGCCGACCGGTATGGCCTGCACAGCTATGTGCGGGAATTTGGAAATTGGTCTCTGCGGGTCCCGCTTTCCTGATTTCGAATCCTAGAAGTTTCCTAATCCTAGTAGGGTTACTAAACCCTATTTCTAGCCTATAAATACACCTTTAAACCCCTCAAATCCTTTCCATTGTCTCTCACAAACCCTAGAGAAGAGAAAGAGCTTGGAGAGGAGAAGGACCTAGGAAGAAGAAGGAGGTGCCGCCATTACCGTTTGACGAAACTCTCGCTACACCTGTCAACGGTAAGTGTTTGGATCCATCTTCTTACCCGATGATAGTTGTGTGGGTGGATCAATACCATGCAAAGTAGGTATTGATCTAAAACCCTAAATTGGCCAATAAACCCTAAGTTGCCGTCAAACCCTAGATTCGAGTTTCGAGATGATATTCATCGAAACGAGACTTGAATGAGTTAGGGATAGCTCTAAGCCTAGACTTAGGATGGATAGGAGAAACCCTGAAAATCCATGGAGGATGATCGACGACAGTCGAAGAACCATGTATGGTCTTTCGGAGACATACCGGTCGACTATACCGGTTGCACATAGTGCGACCGGTATGTTGCGACCGCTACCTCTCGGGAGGTTGCTTGTGGGGGACCGGCTGACCATACCGGTCGCCGATCTTTCCCTACAGAGCTGCGACCGGTACATGCCACCCGGTCGGCTCTGTGAGGGTATTTTGTGATCTCTGTTGGTTTCTGACCAACATGAAACCCTAAATAATATATTCTAATGAAACCCTAATATTATGTAGGACTTTGTGACTTATCGTTTGGATCTTGCGACATGGAGCAAGTTATTGAACGAGCGTCAGGTAAGGGAATCTGACCTAAACCTAATAATTAATGGACAGTAAATCTTTGTTAATCATTGAATATCTATGATGTGATGTTTGCGCATATTTACATGCCATCCTTTACTTTCAGCTATTATTATTGTTCATGCATTCATAGGATGTGATTGTTAGGCATGTGATTGTTTTCGTTGGTGTGTGGAGTGGGGCATGGGCCTGGGATCGCTCTTCACACTAGCACCTTTTGTAGTATTCTATCTTAACATGCTTGGTACGGGTGGGGTATCAGGGGAAGATCGTGGTACGTTGGTCTCCGATATTGATGTTGTCCCGACCATCGTTGGGTGGTACTGAGGATTCCGAGTCGACGCTGCCTTGTCCACGATGCTTTAGCTCTATCTCTATGCCGTAGGGAGTTGTGTTGGGATAGGGTCTACTTGCGTATTGTTTCTATCCTAGTGGGTTAGTTGCGGATAGGGTATCGGGGGGAGGTGAGGTCCGGAGGTCTCCGACCCGGCCTCGCACGCTCTAGCTCTATCTCTATGCCGTAGACGGCTGTCTTTGGGATAGAGCATACATTGTTGACATATAGGATTGGTTAGTTGCGAGCCCCGGCCGGTAGGGGGATTAGGTACTTGGTATGGGTAGAGTATCAGGGGAGGTGCGGGTATACCTTAGCTCTATCTCTATTCCATGATGGGTGCATGTGGGTTGGTGGTAGTGTGATTACTGTGCGATGCCACACATTCGTGTATAGAGGTGCGGGGGCCACCAAGCCTTTCTATAGCACATTGCAAACTTAAAACCAGACCACAGCATAAAATGATTGTTACTCATGCATAATCTTGTGAAACTGTCTGATTGTCTTACTGAGCTGTGTTGTGTGCTCACCCTTTGTATATACATTATTTTTAGATGTTGATGCAGGATATACTGTGGACGACTATGTGAACGCTCCGGCGTACGGTGGTGTAGCTGCTTTGGATGTACAAGCAGGGGAGGACGAGCATGATGCTTCATGCGAGTGCCCTTTCTGCGTGTACCTGTGATGGATTTTATTTAGTCGTTTCAGTTATTTTTGTTTGTTATTAAGAGATGTAAAAGGATTATTATTTTATGTTTGAGTTTGAATAATGAGATATTTATTTAAATTATCAATAGATACTCGGTTCATTCTATTTAAAGTCTTCCGCTGTATATTTATATTCTGGTTGTGGTTATGTGTAATTGGTTTGTATGGGTGGACACGGCCTATTCGAGATCCTGGTGTAAACCGTTGGTTCAATGACGGTTCACTCACACCGTTCTGGTTGGATCAGAATTGGGGTGTGACAAGAAATCTCAAAGTCGCAACTACGGTCGACCATAGCATGACCAGCCTAATCAGAGGATCAACCATAGGCGTTCAGAAAGATTCAGGATTCATATGGTCGTAGCTACCGTTGCACCATATGCGACTGTAGGGTATCCAGTGACATCTAGTCCATATAGCTAAGCTTTTCCTCTTCTTCGCTGCTAAAACTAACAACTTGATTTCTACGTTTCCCAAACCACTGATACCCATATTTTCATCTGCATCAAAATTCCTAAGCTCCCTCTAGAATGCAATGATCATGGGCCCTCTTTTGACTTGAATGGATTCTTCATAATCCTTTGAAAGTGGACTTCAATATCGAATGAGTATTGCAGCCGGTATGTGTCCAAATCTCCTTTTCCCAGCCTCTGATTCATCATGTGAAGCATAATGGGCAAATGCCACATCTATGAATAATGATAATCCATTTAAACACCTCTGAATAAATTTTTTATCGCTTTTGGGACGCAGAAGATTTTATTCCATCTACAATAGCTGCCACTGAACTTTTAGCCAAAGGGGTCCATCTATCCAATGGTAGGACGTTGGTCCCTTGTGGCTTAACCATCTAAAAATATCCCAATGGGATACATTCTACTGAGAGACAAAACAAACAAACCAAAAATAAAGAAAAAAAATCAACCATGGAGAAACCACAAGACAGAGAAACATATAAAAAAAAAAAAAAAAGAAACTGTTATTCCCAGGTTGACACTAAGAGGGGGGGGTGAATCAGTGACCGCTAAAAATCCTTTTCCACTATACTGGTTTGGCCTGCTGCCATGGACAATGCTGCCAAGAGCTGTTGATCAATTTGTGCTATGCTGCCTTGAGCTGATTACTTGAGACTTTATCACAGACAATCTGTCAAACACATTTCGTGCACACACCAACCACACACCCACAGGTATCCATACCAGGGGCTTGGCCTGCCAAGTGTGTACACCCAGACCTGCAACACATAGACTTCTAATCCATACTCACAAACACATACATAGGACACACAATATAACGTGGTTCACCAATCACACACTGTGATGGCTACTCCACGGGGAAATACCCTAACCAGGGTTTCGTATATACCCGATACTCAACAATAATGCTACAGTTGCACCTACAATCCCGATGCTACAACAACAACCGCATTCACAGCTACAACTGTGTCCTAGGCGTCAACCCCAACTCCAGTCAAGCACCCACTTGACAGGTCATACAATATGTATATCAAATGATTACAAACCCTTCCCATATAGCACTGATACGGTAAATAGAGTTTGTGTGCAAGTTTACCTTCCAGTCTTGCTCACTACTCATGGAAGCCTCTCTGTGCTAGCATTTCGGTCTCCTCTCGGGCAGCATAGCTCATTCTTCACTACAAGGACTCCATTGGACACTCACAGCAGGTCCACATACTCTCTTCAAGCTTCAACGAAGCTTTCATGGCCTCACATAGGCAGTAGGAGTCTCTCTCTATCTTAGAGAAGCTTCAATGGATGGTTTCCTTCAAAATCGCCATTAGAGGCCTTCTGCTCGAGCTCAAACTACTCCCAAAGTCTTCTACATTGAAAAAACCTTCAGTTTGACATATTATAGGCCTCAATCCGAGATCGGACGGCTGAGATATGATCAAAAGAAGTTCGGCCACTGATAACATTCCAAATGGAATCTTCTACCTTGATTCCATGCGCGTGACGCACCTTATCGACGCCGCATCTGACGTACGTATGCCGCTGTCGATTTCTGATTGGCGGAGAAGGAATCATCTGATTTAGACCACTGGATGGGTCAGATCCCGTCAACGAAACTCGGCGCCACTTGAAGCCTTCAGATTGGAATCTTCATTGCGGCATTTCATCGAACAGATGATGCGCGCGGCTGCTCGCACGGGTCTTGTCGCGCGCACGGCTGGTCCTGTGCACGCGGCGGGTGCTGTGTCGCGGCGCGCTTCTCGTGCGGCGCACGGCTATTTTTGTACGCGCGGCTGCCTGCTGTGCGTGTGGCTGGTATTGTCCGTGCGGCGGTTGTTGTGCGCGCGACGGTTGCTGTGCTCGCGGCTGCCTACTGTGCACGCAACTGCCTACTGTACACGCGGCTGGTGCTATGCGCACAGGCTTGGCACAGCATGCTGGGCTGTGTGCACGGCTGCCTGCTGTGCGCGCGGCTGGTGCTGTGCGCACGGGCTTGGCACGACATGCTGGGCTGTGTGCATGGCCCCTGCTGTGCGTGCTGCTGGGCATGCTGGCATGGCCTGCTGGCCTGGTGCCGCGGGCATCTGCCATGCTGGCCTGGGCTGGCTGCCATGCTGGCCTGGCCACCCAAGGTGGGACCCACCTGGTCCCCACCCATTCTCTCTCCTCTTTTTCTCTCCTCATTTTCTCTCTCTTCTTTTTCTCTCCTTTTTCTCTCTCTTCTTCTGGGCTTCCTCATCAGCTGGACTGCATTCTCTTCGACTACTGCATCAACCTAGTCACCTTGTCTTAACTGTCCAGTCACCCAGTCTATCAGAGGGTCCTACAGACACTCTCTCTCCTCTTTCTTTCTCTTCTTAGGAGCTGGCTTCCAACTGTCTGACCATGCTTGCTGTGTTGTCAAGACTTTTGACTGTCCAACCATGCCTGCTGAGCTGTCCACTGAGCTGTCCACTCTGTCTGTTGTGCTGTATACATGTTCTACATGTCCTGTTGATATTCTCTCTCTTCAATATCATCCTGTCAACTGTCTAGAGGTTGCCAATTCTCTCCTCCATATCATCCTGTCAACTATCTAGAGGTTCCCAACAATGACAACACATACAAAGTTGTTGTCAACAGCACAACTTGGCCAAGGTTCCAACAATCTCCCCCTTTAGAATTGTTGGCAACCTACCTACATGATATCTCTACATGATATCAAGCACTAACACAACCTTTTTCTCCCCATTTGACAACAAGTCCCAAAGGACATATAGACTCCCCCTAGAAATGCACCCCCTTCATAGGAACTCTTCTTACACAGCCTCACCTGTAGGAGTGCCCACCGCATCTTCCAATCCTACAGATGAAAGATGATGTTGTGTAGGCATCAACTCCCCCTTCATCACTGCTCCCCCTACATCAGAACTTCCTCTGCATAGACTCACCTATAGGAGTGCCCATCGCATCTTTCCAATCCTATAGATGAACAATGATGCTTTGCAGACACCAACTCCCCCTACATCTGTGCCATCTCCAAAGTACTAAGAGGCACAACTCTTATCTTGACTTTGAGAGTCACTCAATTGAGTTCTTTGAGAAGATCTTTGTGAAGACATCTGCCACTTGATCACAACTGACTGTAGCTACTAAACTCTACTCCTGCTTTGCTAGGCCACAAAACTTTCCAAAAAGCATGCACTGCCACTAGTGCCCTTTCTGTCATCAACACACTTGGCCAAGCACATAGCTAGTAGACAATCAGTTTTCTGAGAAAACATACAGGTTGCCCTGTGTTCTTGTCCCTTGTGCCGTTACTTTCCCTTTTTCAACATTTTTCATTATAAACCCATTCTTGGTGAAGGTTATTTCATTTTCTTGATCACAAACTTGACTCACACTCAAGAGATTGTGTTTCAGGCCATGACTAGTAAAACCTTATGGGATTTCAATTTTGCACTGCAGATGTTGACAGTTCCTCTTCCTTTGATCCTTGCACCATCATTGTTTCCAAATCTAACTGAACCACCTACTTCAGTATTCAGACTTGAAAAAATCTCTCTATCCCCTGTCATGTGAGTGGAGCACTCACTATCCAAGATCCATGGTGTAGGTCTACTTTTGGCTTTAGGAGTTGTCTGCACAATGAAAGATTTATTACCCTTATTTTTGCTCTACTCAACCCACACTACTTTTTCTTTCATTGTGATGGATTTTCTTGCCTTTTCTTTCACAACTCTTTCTTCTCTTTGAGTTGGTCTTCTAGGAGTATTTCTTCTAATGTTCCCTCTTGGTTGCCTTCGATATGAAAGGAGTGTCTAACAATTTCTGGCTATGTGACCAAATCTTTGACACCTGAAGCATTCTATCTTGTCTTCTGCCAAAGGAGCAAATCTGTTTCTGCTTGTGAATACTGGTTGTCTAACTTGTCTTCTACATTCTACAATTTTATGTCCATAACCTTCACAGCCATAACAGTACCCTCTGAAGCTCTCTCTTTGCTTGGGATTTTTGTCTTGCTTCCTTTGCCTGTGCTGGCTAATTGTACTGATGCCATCTCTGTCAGTTCTGTTCTCAAATTATTTCTCAACATGTGACCTCATCTGTTTTGCTTTGACAAACACAATGGGGTTCTCAACAGACCCTTTACCTTGAGATTTTTCTGTCCTCTGCTTCTCATAACCATGTCCAGACTTGATGTGAGATGACCTCTGGTAGCTTAGAATCTCATCCAGAATATTCTCCTCTTCCATTTGTGAGCAATCATCCTCAATCTCTTGATCTGTTACTGTCTTCTCCTTTGATTTTAGGATAGATACTGATGGAGATGATGATGTTGCTTCCATGTAACTCCTGTTCTCCCTCACAGAGCTTGCAAGCTCAGTTTCTAGTCTCAGAATCTCTTCCTCAAGCTTTGCACATTCATCTGATTTTGAGGACAGCTCAATATTTAGATCATTTGCTATCTTCTTTGATTCTTCAGTGGTGACTTTCAGTTGATTGATCAGATCAGTTGCTTCATTATATTGATCATTTAAATTTTTGTTCTTTTTCCTCTCTGTTCTGAGTTCTGTAAGAGCTGCAAATAATTCAGCCTCAAGATCAAGCTCTTCTTCAACTCCATCTTTCTTTTTAGATTTTTTCTTCTTCCCTTGAAGCTCATCAAGAAGGACCATGAAGAGGACCTCATCATCATCATCCTCTGTTGATTCATCTGAGGAATATTTGTTTTTATCTTTGTAAGCAGACTTTTCTTCTTGGGCACAAATTTTTTTCTTTCCTCTCTGGTCTTGACTCTCTTTGGGTTCTTCATCATCAGAGTCATAGACTGTTCCCTTCTTCTGACATTTGGACATAAAGTGTCCTAGGCCTCCACAGTTGAAACATCTCATGGTTGACTTGCCTTTATACTTGTCACTCCTTTTCTTTAATTTTCTGGTTAGATAAGCTATAAGCTCATCATCTGAGTCATCAGAATCACTGTTGTCTTCTGCTCTTGACTTTTCTGTTGGTTCTTTAATTTTTAATTTCTTTATAGCTTCAAAAGCAGCTTCTTTTTCCACTGGCACTGGTTCTATCACTCTCATCTCATAAGTGGTCAGGATGCCATGTAGCTCATCAATGGTTAAACTGTCCAAGGTGGTAATTTCTTCAAGTGTAGATACTTTTGCATTATACAGCTTGGGCAGGGTTCTCAATACCTTCTTGACAACATGAACTTCCTTCAGCTCTTCCCCTAGTGCTCTGATTGCGTTGGTGACTCCATTCACTCTGTTGAGATAGACCTCAATGGTTTCTTCCTCAGTCATCTTCAGACTCTCAAACTGTGATCTAAGGATTTGTAATTTTGCCTCTTTGATTTTGCTATCTCCTTCATGTACACTCTTTAGCTTGTCTTAGATTTCTTTGGATGTAGGACAGCTGATAACTCTAGTGAGCTCATTGCTCACAAGTGAAGCCAGAAGGGCTGTGACTGCCTTGGCTTCATTTTCTCTCTTCCTCATCTCCACTATATCAGTGATTTCTTCTATGTGCTTGTAGCCGTTCTTCACTGCTAGCCATACTCCATAGCCTTGAGCTATCAAATATGCTTCCATTCTCACTTTCCACACACTGTAGTTGGACCCATCAAATATAAAAATTCTTCCATTCCTGTGGTGGTCTTCACTGGATGCCATTTCTCAGTCTCAATTCACTGTCTGTACCCGAAGCTGTCAGTTTTCTTCCCTTGGGAACCTGGCTCTGATACCAATTGTTATTCTCAGGTTGACACTGAGAGGGGGGTGAATCAGTGACTGCTAAAAATCCTTTTCCACTATACTGGTTTGGTCAGCTACTATGGACAATGCTGCCAAGAGCTGTTGATCAATTTATGCTATGCTACCTTGAGCTGATTACTTGAGACTTTCTCACAGACAATCTATCAAACACATTTCGTGCACACACCAACCACACACCCACAGGTATCCATACCAGGGGCTTGGCCTGCCAAGTGAGTACACCCAGACCTGCAACACACAGACTTATAATCCATACTCACAAGCACATATATAGGACACACAATATAATGTGGTTCACCAATCACACACTGTGATGGCTACTCCACGGGGCAATACCCTAACCAGGGTTTCGTATATACCCAATACTCAATAATAATGCTACGATTGCACCTACAACCCCGATGCTACAACATCAACCGCATTCACAGCTACAACTGTGTCTTAGGCATCAACCCCAACACCAGTCAAGCACCCACTTAACAAGTCATACAATATGTATATCAAATGATTACAAACTCTTCCCATATAGCACTGATATAGTAAATAGATTTTGTGTGCAAGTTTACCTTCTGGTCTTGCTCACTACTCATGCAAGCCTCTCTGTGCTAGCATTTCGGCCTCCTCTCGGGCTGCATAGCTCATTATTCACCACAAGGACTTCATTGGACACTCACAGCAGGTCCACACACTCTCTTTAAGCTTCAATGAAGCTTTCATGGCCTCACATAGGCAGTAGGAGTCTCTCTCTATCTTGGAGAAGCTTCAATGGAGGGTTTCCTTCAAAATCGTCATTAGAGGCCTTCTGCTTGAGCTCAAACCACTCCCAAAGTCTTTTACATTGAAATACCTTCAATTTGACATATTATAGTCCTCAATCCGAGATCAGACGGCTGAGATATGATCAAAAGATGTTCGGCCACTGATAACATTCCAAATGGAATCTTCAACCTTGATTCCATGCGCCGCGATGTACCTTATCGACGCCACATCTGACGTACGTATGCCGCAGTCGATTTCTGATTGGCGGAGAAGGAATCATCTGATTTAGACCGTTGGATCGGTCAGATCCCGTCAGCGAAACTCGGTGCCACTTGAAGCCTTTAGATTGGAATCTTCATTGTGGCATTTCATCGAATAGATGATGCGCGCGGCTGCCTGCACGCGGGTGCTATGGGTGCGGCTGGTGCTGTTCGCACGGCAGGTGCTGTGCGCGTGGCTGCCTACTGTGCACGCGACTGGTGCAGTGCGCACGGCGATTGTTGTGCCCGCGGCTGGCTGCTGAGCACATGGCTGCCTGCTGTGCGCACGCCTGGTGCTGTGCGCGTGGCGGTTGTTGTGCGTGCAGCGGTTGCTGTGCGCACAGCTGTCTGCTGTGCACACGGCTGCCTATTATGTGCGCGGCTGGTGTTGTGCGTGTGGCTGGTGCTGTACGCACGGGCTTGGCACGGCATGCTGGGCTATGTGCATGGCTGCTTGCTATGTGCGCGGTTGGTGTTGTGCGCGCGGCTGGTGCTGTGCGCACGGGCTTGGCACGGCATGCTAGGCTGTGTGCATGGCCCCTGTTGTGCGTTCTGCTGGGCATGCTGGCATGGCCTGCTGGCCTGGTGCCGCGGGCATCTGCCATGCTGCCATGGCCACCCAAGGTGGAACCCACCTGGTCCCCACCCATTCTCTCTCCTCTTTCTCTCTCCTTATTTTCCCTCTCTTCTTTCTCTCTCTTCTTTCTCTCTCTTCTTCTGGTCTTCCTCATCAGTTGGACTGCATTCTCTTCGACTGCTGCATCAACCTAGTCACCCTGTCTTGACTGCCCAGTCACCCTGTCTGTCAGAGGGTCCTACAGACACTCTCTCTCCTCTTTCTTTCTCTTCTTAGGAGCTGGCTTCCAATTATTTGACCATGCTTGCTGTGCTGTCTGGACTTTTGACTGTCCAACCATGCCTGCTGAGCTGTCCACTCTGTCTGTTGTGTTGTATACATGTTCTACATGTCCTGCTGATATTCTCTCTCTTTAATATCATCCTGTCAACTTTCTAGAGGTTTCCAATTCTCTCTCCTCCATATCATCCTGTCAAACTGTCTAGAGGTTGCTAACAATGACAACACATACAAAGTTGCTGTCAACAGCACAACTTTGCCAAGGTTCCAACCGAAACGTACCCAACAAACGTAGATGCAAAGGAAAAAAAAATAAAATAAAAACAGAAAAGAGAAGACTCACTTGCAGCTGATGGTGATACCATCGGCCCTCCTTGTTGGTCAGCTCTCTTCCTCTGGGTCGAGCAAGAGCTCGCGGCTCCACCCTCCTTTCCTCCTAAATGAGACTCTCTGCTCTCCCTTTCTCTAGCTTAACTAAACCCAGGAGAATCCCCAAAACCCTTGCTTCTTCCTTCTTCTTCTTCTAGCAGCCCTAACCCAAAATCCCAATCTCTCTCTCCTGTTCGGTTCCTCTCCTAAGCCCAGTTGAGACCTGAGTTTTTCTCCTTCTTCCTTTTCTATTTTTCTTCAGCCTCCTCTTTTAAACCAAAACCCCCTGAACTCGAGACCCCTCCTCCCCTTTTTATTTCCCCCCTCCTCTCTCATCTATCTTCTTCGGTCCTTCTTCTTTCTTCCTCTGGGCAACATGGCAGGGCCATGAGGTGTCGACGGGAGAGAGGATCATCGAGTAGGTAGGTAGGCTGGAGAGGGACTCAGCGGTTTTTGGGGAAGGGATTTCAGAGAGAAGAGATGAGGTGTCAACCTCCCCTCTTCCCCTGGTACTCTCTCCCTCACCGCCTCTCACTCTTTTCTGTGTTTTTTTTCTTTCTCTCTCCTCTTCTCTCTGATTTAGGGATTTAGATTGCTTTTTTCTTTTTTCTTTTTTTTTATTTTTATGAACCCCCACTCACTTCTTCTTTTACGGTTTTATATATATAATCATCTTATTTTTTCTTTTTTTTTAATTTAATTTATTTTTTGAAAACACATTTTTTATTTAATTATTTATTTTATTTTTTTATTAAACCTAAAATGACAACAATGCCCCTCTCCCATTATGCAAGATGACGTAACGAGAGAGCGAAATCCCACGAGAAAAATTGGGTACTGACAATGCTCCACTCACATCCAACATACCAACCACACACATACATTTACATGCCTATTCCTAGCATCATCATCATCATCATGTTATAAATAAACGAAATTAAATCTGCATGAACAATAATAACAGAATATTGGATGACATGTGAGGTTAAATGTCCCATCTAGAATCAATCAGACCTCCATAAACTGAGTAGTCGCAGGTGTGGCCGCAACTGTGGTCTCAGTTTCTGCGACCACAGGGTGTGTGGTTGATACGTGTGGTCGCATATCATGCGACCACACACATGCGACCACACCCTCCCTGGAAACTTCTCGAGGGTGTGTGGTCCACACATGTGCCTCGTGTGGTCGACCATAACTGCGACCACACGAGTGTTTGATTGACTTTCATTCTTAGTCTAATCCCTTTATGATTTGATTCCTTGAACTATCATTAGGGTCCTTCCTATGATTGATTTATGGCCTTAATTTTGTATTTTTCACAATCATCTACTCCAACCTACTCTTCATGGATTTCCTTTGAGTTTTCGTCTATGGGTCTCATGGTTTAGATCCTACTTTGAATCAATACTTCCTCCATGATCTATTCTAGGCATTCAACTAAGGTAGGAGATGTTTTCATATCTTAAACTTGCTGAAGAATCAGAGCTCTCTCTGAAATTCCTCCTCTTAGTCTTCCTCTTCAATTCTCCTTCTCTTCCTCCTCCTCTCTTTCTCTCTCTTTCTGTTTGAGTTCTAAAAGAATGAAAGAGGCTATGGGACGTCCTATATATAAAGGAAAACTCTCCATATAGAGTCCTACCTAGATTAGGAAAGAACCCCTTCAGATTATGAAGGTTTCCTAATCACGGAGTCAGTTTGACATCGTGTGGTCGCACGTAGGGTCGCAGGATCCGTCGACCACATGTCCCAAATCTAGGACCACACGTCCTAGGTTCCTATGGTCTCATTATTTTGAGGTGTGGTCGACCACACCTGTTTAGGTATGCGACCACACGTCTCAATTAGATGATTTATGGTTCGAATTACATACCTAGCCTTGTGGTTTCTTTATGGACTTGGTCCGCTTGGTCCGACCATGATAGAAAGACCTGATACAAGGTGGTAAGACCGAGTTAGTACGATATGGGTCTTACATTAGGTATGTTTTCAGTATTTTTAACTCGATTCTCATACCTAATTTGTAATCTATCTTCTCACGCTTGGTTTACTTGGTTTAGGAATGATGGAAAGACCTGGCACGACATGATTAGACCAAGTTAGTGGAGTGCGGGTCTTACAACTCCCCCCTCTTATATAAATTTTGTCCTCAAAATTTGTACATACCTTTCGAGTCGAATAAGTGAGGATATTACTTCCTCATAGCGTTCTCTTCTTCCCATGTAATTTCTTTCACATTTTGGCTTTTCCAAGTAACTTTAATGTAATAAATGTCGTAGTTGCAAAGACATTGTACCTTCCGAAAAGTGATCTCAAAAGGTACTACTTTGAATGTCAAATCTTCAATCAAATCTGGTGGATCCGTTGTTAACACGTGTGTTGGATCTCTGATGTACTTCTTCAATCGTGGGACATGGAATACATTATGTACACTAGACATGGCTGGGGGTAGTGCTAATTGATACGCCACCTTCCCACATTTAGCTAGAATCTCATATGGTCCAATATATCTGGGACGCAATTTTCCCTTGTATCTGAACCGTTTTAAACTACGCATAGGAGATATTTTCAGAAATATCTTATCACCTTTGGTGAATTCGAGATCTCTGCGTCGATTATCTGCATATTGGTTCTGACAGTTCTGAGTTGTTCGGACTCTTTCCTTGATAATGTCGACCACTCGACAAGTCTCTTCAAAAAACTCTGGTCCAACAATACTCTGTTCTCCAACTTTGTTCCAAAACAAAGGAGTTCGACATTTCCTACCATACAGTGCTTCATAGGGTGACATCTGTATTGTAGCTTGATAGCTGTTATTATAAGTGAACTCGATCAATGGTAATTTCTCATCCCATGATCCTTTGAAATCAATGACACAAGCTCGAAGCATGTCTTCTAAAATCTGAATAGTACGCTCCGACTATCCCTCTGTTTGAGGATGAAATGCAGTACTAAACTTCAACGTTGTACCCATAACCTTCTGTAATCCTTTCTAAAACTTTGAGGTAAAGCGTGGGTCTCTATCGGACACAATGCTTTCAGGTACACCATGTAATCTGATAATATTATCTACATAAAGCTTAGCTAACCTCTCTAGTGTATATTGAGGTTGTATAGCTATGAAACGAGCTGTCTTAGTCAAACGATCTACGATCACCCAGACCGCGTCAACTACTCGGGGAGTCAATGGTAACCCGATAACAAAGTCCATAGTGATGTAGTCCCATTTCTATGCCGATTCTGACAGTGACTGCAACAATCCTGCAAGTCTTTACCTTTCAGCCTTTACCCACTGACAATTCAAGCATTGAGACACAAATTTTGCTACATCCATTTTCATTCCTTTCCACTAATATAGTTTCTTCAAATCATGATACATCTTTGCACTTCCAAGATGTACCGAATAAGCGGTGGTGTGGGCTTCCTTCATTATTCGGTGTCTAATATCCAAGTCTTCATTTTCAGGAACACAAACTCTCCCTTTGTATCTTATTACTTCCTCAAAATCCAAAGTGAAGGCAAGGTTAGTCCTACCTTTTTCATGGTCTTCTTACACAATTCTCAGATAAGGGTCTGATTTAATAGCTGTTTTTACTTTGTCTAATAGATCAGGTACAATCTTCAATGTAGCAAACATGTTTGAGAATAGATGAATAAACCCTTGGTCAGTTGATTCATTCGGAATATCAATCACGAACTGCTCGTTATTGTAATTAAATATTCTTCCTGTGACACATGCTACAACATTTGTACTAGTTTCTTCTTGAGATTTTATCATTGCTTTCCTGCTTAATGCGTCAGCAACTACATTAGCTTTCCCTGAATGATACTGAATATCGCAATCATAATCCTTCAGTAATTCCAGCCATCTATTCTATATCATGTTCAACTCCTTCTAATTAAAAAGATGAGTGAGACTCTTATGATCTGATTTAATCTGAAATTTCTCTCCATACAAATAATGTCTCCATATCTTAACAGCATGTAGTACTGCTGCTAATTCCAAGTCATGAGTGGGATAGTTCTTCTCATATGTCTTCAATTGTCTTAAGGCATACGCAATTACTTGTTTTCCTTGCATAAGCACACATCCTAAACCTAACCCAAACGCATTGGTGTACAAGGTAAATGGTTGTCCTGGGATCGAAATAGTTAAGATGGGAGCTGATATCAATCTAGCCTTCAATGTTTGGAAACACTCTTCACATTTATCGGTCCAATCAAACTTTTTTCCTTTATTTGTCAGACTGGTGAGAGGTATGGTGATTCTAGAGTAATCTTCCACGAATCATCGATAATAACCAACTAACCCTAAGAAACTTCTAATTTCTGTAACATTCTTAGGTGCTTCCCATTTCACAATGGCTTCAATCTTGCTAAGATCCACTTTAATTCCTTCAGCGGATACAACACGGCTTAAGAAAGTGACTTCATTCAGCCATAATTCACACTTTGTAAATTTTACGTAAAGCTTATCTTTTCTTAGTCGCTGCAAAGTGGCTCTTAGATTTGTGATATGAGTTTCTTTGTCCTTGGAGTAGACTAGTATGTCATCAACAAATACAATGACTGATGTATCCAACATATCATGGAATACCCGATTCATGAGTTCCATAAAAGTTAGTCCATATCTAGTTCTAAATGCTGTCTTTGGAATATCACCTTCCTTAATCTTCAACTGATGGTATCTTGATCGAAGATCAATTTTGGAGAACACTTTGGCACCTTGCAACTGATCGAACAAGTCATCGATCCGAGGCAATGGGTACCGATTCTTAATTGTAAGATTATTCAATTCTCGATAATCTATAGACAGTCGAATGCTACCATCCTTCTTTTTCATGAATAATACTGGCGCTCCCCATGGTGATATACTGGGTATAATATAACCCTTGTCCAGTAATTCTTGTAATTGTACCTTCAGTTCCTTCAGTTCAGTAGGAGCCATTCGATAGGGTGCTTTAGATACTGGTGCAGCTCTGGGTATAAGATCTATAACAAACTTTATCGCTCGGTCAGGTGGTAGTCCTGGTAGTTCCTCAGGAAATACATTTAAAAATTCACAGACAACTTCAATATCCTCCATTCATGGTGCTTCCTTAGTGAGGTCGACCACGGATACTAGATACCTAATTCTTCCTTTCTCAAGGCATTTTCTAGCCTTTAATGCAGAGAGAATGAGTTTTAGTCTACGGGAAAGTTTGTTCCCGTAAAACAAAACTCTGCTCCTTCCTTGTCTTTAAATGTCAGTTTCTTTTCCGCTCATAATAGGTTTGCGGAGTGCCAAGCCAACCAATTCATTCCCAAGATAACGTCAAAGTCTACCATCTCGAGTTGGATCAAGGTTGCATCTAAAATCTTCTTGTCAATAAGAACTGGACATGGTCCATAACCTTTGTTTAGTTCCACTTCTAATCCCATAGGCGATTGTACAAGCAGTTTGTAGTCTAAAAGCCTAAGGGGTAGATTTAACTTCTTTCCAAGTGACATAGATATAAAAGAATGAGTAGCCCCAGAGTCAAAGAGTACTCTTACGGGTAAGCCATTAATAGGTATGATACTTGTGATTTGATTTAACTTAGTCTACTTGCTCACACAAAGTAATACAAAATGAAAAGTTCAGGTCATACCTATGACCACATCAGGCGATGCGGCAGCATCCTCAGAAGTAACTGCATAAACTTTTCCTTGTTGTAATTGCTTCCTTGGCTTAGGACACTCCCTTGAATAATGTCTTACTTGATCACAATTGAAGCATTTAACTTCAGCACTACTTTTCTGTTGTTGAGGTTGAGCTATTGGGGTAGTCTTGGCTGCAGCATTAATGCCTTGAGTACGGATGGGTTTGAATGTCTTTGTGTTCCCTCCGTTATATGTATTTCCATCAGGCCTTTTAATGCCCCTTTTCTGAGCAAAATAACTTTCCCTATGGCTCGATTCTAGTACTCGAGCAATCTGTACAACTTCGTTATATATTTTCTTTTTCAGTACCAATACATGCTCATGGATGCTTCCCCTAAGTCCCCATAACGAACCTTCGGGTTTTGGTATCTTCTTCCTGCATGCTAGAGGGAGCAAAAAAGAATAGCTCCTCATAACATTGCTGAAAAGCTTCTACTGTCATCTGTCCCTGATACAAACTCAGAAACTCCTTTTCCATTTGATCTCTGAAACTCCTTGGAAAATAATTCTCGAAGAAAGCTTCTTTATAAATGGCT
>JAMYWD010001782.1:5000-28286 GCA_028583415.1 Protea cynaroides
TACTTCCCTCTCTCTCTATCTTACCACTTCCCTCTCTCCTTCGACTTCTCTCTCTCTTTCTTTCTCTCTCTCTCTCTCTCTTTCTACTTCTCTCTCTCTTTCTCTCTCTCACTTTTAACTTCTCTCTCTCTTTTTACTTCATTCTCTCTCTACTTCAATCTCTCATTCTACTTCTCTCTCTCTGTATACCTTTCTTTCTCTCTCTCTCTTTTACTTCTCCCTTCTTCTACTCTCTACCTTTCTCTCTCTCCCTCTCTATCTACTATTCTCTCTCCCCCTCTCCCTCTCTTTCTCGCTCCCTTTCTCTTTCTACTTCACTCTCTCTCTACTGCTCTCTCTCTCACCTCCATCTCTCTCTCTCTTTATCTCTCTACTTCCCTAACTCCCTTTATACTTCTCTCTGTCTCTCTTTCCACATCTCTTTCGCTCTCTCTCTCTGTCCCTCTCTCTCTCTCCACCCTCCTTGTTCTCTTTATACCTCTCCCCCTCTCTACTTTTCTCTTTTCTCTATCTCTCTCTTTCTGTCTCCCTTTTCTCTCTCTCTCTCTCTATCTCTCTCTTTCTACTACTCTATCTCACTCTTTCTCTCCCTCGGTCTCTCTATACTTCTCTAACTCTCTCTCTCTCTCATTCTTCTCTCACTCTCTTTCTCCCTCTCTCTCTCTCTCTTTCACTTTCCACTTCTCTCTCTCTTTCTACTTCTCTCCCTCTTTCAACTTTTCTCTCTCTTTCTACCTCACTCCCTCTCTCTCCCTCTCTTTCAACTTCTCGCTCTCTCCCTTTTCTCTCTTAACTTCTCGCTTTCCCTTTCCATCTACTTCTTTCTCTCTCCCTCTCTCTCTCTTTTAACTTCTCTCTCTCTCTCTCTCTCTCTATCTCTCTCTCCCTCTTTCTACTTCTCTCTCTTTCTCTCCCTCTCTCATTCTCTCCCCACTTCTCTTTCTGCTCTCTCCTTCCATTTCCCTCTCTCTCTTTCTCTCTCTCTCTCTCTCACTCCTTTAACTTCTTTATCTCTCTCCCTTTCTCTTTCTACTTCTCTCTCTCATGCATTGTCCCTCTTTCTCTCTCTCACTCCTCTCTATCTCTTTCTCCTTCTACTTCTATCTCTCACTCTTTTTCCTTCCCTCTCTCTCTGCTTTTCATTCTCTCTCTTTGTCTCTCTCTCTCTCTCTCTCTCTCTCTCTCTCTCTCTCTCTTTCTACTTTTCTCTCATTTTCTCCTTACTCTCGCTCTCTTTCAACTTTTCTCTCTCATTGTGTCTCTACCTCTCTCTTTTTCTCTCTCCCCTCTCTCACTTTCCTATTCTCCCTCTCTCTCTTTCTACTTCCCTCTCTGTCTCCCTACTCTCTCTCTCTCTCTCTCTCTCTCTCTCTCTCTCTCGTTCTACAGCTCTCTCTCTCTCTTTTTACATCTCTCTCCCTCTCTCTCTCTCTTACTTTCTATTCTCTCTCTTTCTACTTCTCCCTTTCTCTCTCTCTGGCTCTATCCTTCTACTACTCTCAACCTTTCTCTCTCTCTTTCTTTCTTTCTACTTCTATCTCTCTCTACTTCTCTCTCCCACTCTCTCTCTCTGTCTCTCTCTTTCTACTTTTCTCTCTCTCTCTCTCTCTCTTTATCTCCTTTTACTTTCTCTCTCTATCTCTATCTCTCTCTGTTTCTCTCTCTTTCTCTCGCTCACTCTCTGTCTCTTACTTTTTACTTCTCTTTCTCCTCTCTCTCTCTCTCGCTCTTTTTCCCTCTATCTCTACTCTCTCTCTCTCTACTTTTCTCTCATTCTCTCCTTACTCTCGCTCTCTTTCAACTTTTCTCTCTCATTGTCTCTCTACCTCTCTCTTTTTCTCTCTCCCTTCTCTCACTTTCTTATTCTCTCTCTCTGTCTGTCCTGTCTCTCTCTTTCTACTTCTCTCTCTGTCTCCCTACTTCTCTCTCTTTCTCTCTTTCGCTCTCGTTCTACTTCTCTCTCTCACTCTCTTTCCACTTTTCTCTCTGTAAGACCCATATCGAACTAACCAGTCTTACCACCTTGTATCAAGTCTACCTATCATGGTCGAGCCAAGTGGACCAAGTGTGTGAAGAAACCATAAGACTAGGTATGAAGTTTAACTCAAAAACAGTAAAAAATGAGTGTGTGGTCGCATGCCTAAACAAGTGTGATCGACCCCACCTCAAAAGAGTCCAACCCATGACTTTTTGGTTGTGGGGTCACACATTTTAAAAACGTAGGGTTATGGATTTTGCGACCCTACCTGTGACCCTACACCCTGGGGTCGCATGTTTTAAAAAACGTAGGGTCACGGATTTGGTGACCCTAGCTGCGACCCTACGAAAATAGTTAGAAACCGAACTTAGGAAACCTTCCTAATCCGAAGGGGGTTCTTTCCTAAAGTCATTGGGGCCTATTATGGATGGTTTTCCTCTATAAATAGGACGTCCCTTAGCCTCTTTCACTCCTTTAGAACTCTAATTAAAAGTGAGAGAAAGAGAAGAGAAGGAAGAGAAGGAGAAGTAAAGACGAAGACCAAGGAAGAGGAAAATTCAGAGAAAGCTCTGAATTTAGCAAACCTAAGGTATGAACCTATTTCCTATGCTAATTTGAGAGCTTAGAATAGTTTATGAAAAAGATAGGATTAGGAGAAACTCAAATCATCCATCCATGGACAAATTCCAAGGGAATCCACGGAGGAAATCGTTGTAGACAATGGAAAGTGTATAAAATTGTAGTTTTGAGCCATAGAACAATCATAGGAAGGACTATGAACATAAGCCAAAGGATTCAAACATGAAGGAATGGACTTAAGAGTGAAAGGTCGACCATGATACGTGTGGTCACACGTAGGGTCGCATGATATCCGACCCTACGAGACCCACATATTCGACCACATGCCCTCGGGAAGTTCCAGGGAGGGTGTGGTCGCACGTAGGGTCGGAGTATGTCCGGCCCTACTTGCAACCCTACACCCTAGGGTCGCAGAAACTGCTATCCCAGGTGCTGCCCTACCCTGCGACCCTACGCCCTGTGGTCACAGAAACTGCTACCCCAGGTGCTACCCCACATGCGACCCCTCAGTTTCAGTTAGTCTAAACATATTGGAATTAATTCTAATTAAAATCTATCGACTTGTTAGGTTTTTTCCAGTGATTTAAAAGTGAATTATAAAGCTTGAACGAGGATCTACTAGAAATCAAAGGTGAGGGAACAAGACCTAAACTAATTGGCTAATAATAAACTATTTTTATTCATTGAGTCCAATGCCATGAATGATTCTATGCTTGTACGTGTATTGTGTATTTCACATGCCATCCAATATTCTTATTATTACTGTTCATGCATATTTAATTCCATTTATTTATAACATGATGATGATGATGATGCTAGGAATAGGCATGTGAATGTTTGTATGTGGTTAGTGTGCTTGATACGAGTGGGGCATCAGGGGGAGGACGTGACACTGTGGTTCATCTTGGTCACCAAACTCTAGCTCTATCTCTACTCAAGTCTTGTCCACTGACATCATCGTATCGCCATTACCTTAGCAGAACTATTACGTCGTAGGGCATCAGGGGAGGTGGTCTCGGACCGTGTAGTCTCTGACTCTGTCGGGGGGCTTTAGCTCTATCTCTATGGACGTATTGAAGGATGCTAGGGTGAGGCCTTGGATACATTGTTTGACATTAGGATTGGTTAGTTGCGAGCCCAGTTTGCAAGCCCTCGCCAATAGGGGCTTACGTGTTGGTATGGGTAGGGCATCAGGGGAAGTGTGATGCGGTGTGGTCCTAAGCACTTTAGCTCTATCCCTATTCCATGGTGGTGCATGTGGGATGGCAATGGTGTTTGATCCATTGGATGGCTTCACACACTCGGGTATAGAGGTCCGGCGGCCACCTATCCTTTCTATTGTACATTGCAAACTTATGAACCAGACTAAAGATATGAATTGAATGCATGCATATGTTTGTCGCATTGTTTTGTTTACTAGTGAGCTCAAGTTGGAGAGCTGACCCTCGCCCGCATAATTCTTTTTAGTTTCTGATGTTGCAGGTATTACAGTTGAAGATTATGTCGACACGCCAACATATGAACGTGTGGCGGCTATGATGAGCAAGCTGTGGAGGACTATTGTGATTCGTTAAGCGAGCGTTTCAACTATGGATACGCTTAGTGTTTAATTTTCGTATTTGGATATTTGTAATATGTATTAAATTATGTTTTGGTTACTCGGAGATAAATGGAATATTAATTATTTATCAAGACTAGACCACAGTTCATTATCTATAAGACTTCCGCTATTAATTTTATTATCTCTGATTAATGTGGAATGCGTTTTTGGTTTAACATGGTGGGGATAGCCTATTCGAGATCCTGGTTGAACCGTTGGTTTATTGGTGGTTCATCACACCATTCTGGTTGGTGCAGAATTGGGGTGTGACACGCTCGCTCTCTCTCTCTCTCTCTTTTTACTTCTCTCTCCCACTCTCTCTCTCTCTCACTTTCTATTCTCTCTCTTTCTCTCTTTCTCTCTCTTTGGCTCTCTCCTTTTCCCTCTCTCTACCTCTCTCTCTCTCTCTCTCTCTCTCTTTCTACTTCTATCTCTCTCTACTTCTCTCTCCCACTCTCTCTCTTTGTCTCTCTCTTTCTACTTTTCTCTCTCTCTCCCTCTTTTTCTCTCTCTCTCTTTATCTCCTTCTACTTTCTCTCTCTCTATCTCTATCTCACTCTGTTTCTTTTTCTTTCTCTCGCTCACTCTCTGTCTCTCGCTTTTTTACTTCTCTCTCCCCTCTCTCTCTCTCATTATACTTTTCTCCTTCTATCTCTCTCTCGCTCTTTATCCATCTGTCTCTACTTTCTTTTTCTCTCTCTCTCTCTTTCTATCTCTTTTAACTTTTCCACTCTCTCTTTCTACTTCCCTCACTTTCTCTACCTCATACTCTCTCTCTCTCCCTCTCTCTTTCTTCACTCTCTCCCTCTTTCTCTCTCCTTTTACTTCTCAATCTGTCTCTACATCTCTCTCTCTATCCCCTTCTCCCTCTCTTTTTCTCTCTTTCTACTACTCTCTCTCTACTTTTCTACCACTTTCTACTTCTCTCTCTATCACTTTCTCTCTCTCTTTCTTCACTTTCTACTTTTCTCTCTCTCCCCCTTTCTCCCCCTCATCTCCTTCTACTTCTCTTTCTCTGCCTCCCCTCTCTCTCTCTCTCTCTCTTTCTCTTTCTCTCTCTACTTATCTCTCTCTCTCTCCCTCGTTCTTTCTCTCTGTCTTTCTACTTCACTCCCTCTCTCCTCTCTCTTTTTCTACTTTTCCCTCTCTCTTTCATTTTACAATTATTTCTCACGCCCTCCCCCTCTCCACTCTCTCTCTCTCTCTCTCTCTCTCTCTCTCTCTCTCTCTCTCTTTCTCTCACTTTCTCCCTTTCTCTTTCTTTTTATTTCTCTCTCACTTTCTCTCTCTCTCTCTCTCTCTCTCTCTCTTTCACTCTCTCTTTCTACTTCTCTCTCTCTTTCTACTTCTCTCACTCCCTCTACTTCCCTCTCTCACGCGTACTCTCTCTCTCCTTTTCTCTCCTCTTTCAACCAATCTTTCCCTCTCTCACTCTTTCACCTTTCACACTCTCTTTCTCTCTTTCTTTGTCTTCTTCTTCTCACCATTTATCTCTCTCTCTCTTTTTACTTCTCCCTCTCTCTCTTTCTACTTCTCTCTCTCCTATCTCACTCTACTTTTCTCCCTCTCTCCCCTTTTCTCTCTCTCTCTCTATCTCTTTCTACTTCAGTGAGCTCTCTCATAGTCACTCTCTCTCTCTCTCTCTCTCTCTCTCTCTCTCTTTCAACTTCTCTCTCCCTTTCACTCTCTCACTTTCTACTTCAGAGAGCTCTATCTTTCTCTGTCTCTCTCTCTTTCTACTTCTCACACTCTCTCTTTCTACTTCTCCCTCTCCTCTCTCTCTCCCCCTTTTTCTCCACTCTCACTTCTCTCTCCCTCTCTCTCTCTCTTCTCTCTTCTCTCTCTCTCTCTCTCCCTTTTTACTTATCTCTAACTCTCTACTTCTCGCTTTCTCTCCCTCTCTATTTCTATTTTTCACTCTACTTCTACCTCTCTCTCTACTTTTCTCTCACTCTCTCTCTTCTTATCTTTCTCTCTCCCTCTACCACTCTCTTTCTCTCTCTTTCTCTTCTCTCACCCTCTCTCTCTCTCACTTTTTACTTTTATCTCTCTCTCTCTTTTGGCTTCTCTCTCCTTCTACATTTCACTCTCTCTTTTTCTTCCACTATTTACTGCTTTCTCTATATCACCTCTCTCTCACTCTCTCTTTCTTCTTATTCACCTCTCTCTCACACTCTCTTTCTACTTCTCTCTGTCTCTCTTTCCACTTCTCCTTAACTCACTCTCCCTTTTTCTCTCCTCTCTCCCTCACTCTTTCTTTCAACTTCTCTCTCTCTATCTCTTTCACTCTCTGTCTCCCTCAACTTCTCTCTCTCTATCTTTCTACTTCCCTCCCTCCCTTTACTTTTCTCTCTCTTTCTTTCTCTCTCTCTCTCCCTCTCTCTCTCTTTCTACTTCTCTCTCTCTCTTTCTCTCACTCTCTCACTTTCTACTTCTCTCTCTCTTTCAACTTCATTCTCTCTACTCCTCTCATTTTACAACTCTCTCTATATCCCTTTCTTTTTCTCTCTCTCTCTTTTATTTCTCTCCCCCCTCTCTATCTACTTCTCTTTCTCTCTCTCTCTCTCTCTCTTACTTCGCTCTCTCTTTTCGTCTATCTTAAATTTTCTTCCCACTCTCTCTCTCTTTCTCTCTTTCATTCTCTCTCTCTCTCTCTCTCTCTCTCTCTCTCTTTCTTTCAACTTCTCTCTCTCCCTCTATCTTTCTACTTCTCTCTCTCTCTCGTTCTTTCTCTCTCTTTTATTTTCTCTCTCTCACTTTTCCCTTCTCTCTCCTGAGTTTTCTTTCTCTCTCGCTCTCTCCACTTCTCTCTCTTTCTCTCCCTCTCTCTCTCCCTCTCTCTTTCCCTCTCTCTCTCCCTCTCTCTTTCTACTCCTCTCTCTCTCTCTCTCTCTCTTTCTCCTTCTATCTCTATCTCTCTACTTCTCTCTCTTCCTCTCTCTCGCTCTCATTCTACTTCTCTCTCTCTTTCTACTTTTATCTCTCTCATTCTCTATAAGACCCGTGTCAAACTAACCCGGTCTTACCACCTTGAACCAGGTTTACCCATCATGGTCGAGTCAAGTGGACAATGGGCGTGATGGAGATCGAGATCCCAGGTATAAAATCGACCCAAAAACACTTAATTTTAGGGGAGGGTCGCATACCCAGCCAAGTAGGGTCGGACCTCCCAAAACAGAATGTCGGACCCTCGGATTTAAAGGGAGGGTCGGGCGGCTTAAGACCCCTAGGGTCGACGGGATCATCGACCCTCCCATCGACCCTCGGTTTCGGCGAATATAGGAATTAGGAAATTTCCTAATTTTTCTGTTGGGATTCTTCCAAATCTCAATGGGACTATTATAGGACATTCCTACTCTATTTAAGGGCGTCCCTAAGCCACTTTCACTCCTTTCACAACCCTAATTGAATTGAGAGAAAGAGAGAAGAAGGGAAAAGAGGAAGAAGGAGACAAGGAGGAAGGCTTAGCAAAAGGAGAAGAAATTCGAGAGAAAAGTAATCTTCTCGGGTATGGATACTAATTCCATGAGTTTCTACGGACCTTAGGTTAGATATGGTTGAGTGTAGGATTTCGGGAGAAACCCAAACCATCCATTCATGGTTAGGTTTTCATGGAAAATCATAGGATGATGCATGAAAAATATTTAGATGGATTATACATGGTTCTAGACCATGGAATGACTGTTGAATGAATGTATGAAGTAACCCATAGGACCCCAAACACGAAGAATGGATTTAAAAGTGGAAATTGGACCAGGAGTGCATCGAGGGTCGCAAAGGGTCGATAGACCATCCGACCCTAGGTGTTTCGACCATCGACCCTCGGCATTCGGGAAGTTCGGGAATGGAGGGGGGGTCGATAGACCCATCGACCGACCTAGCATCGACCCTCGGTTGACGAGAATGGTTTTAAATTCTGAATTAATTCTAATAAAATTCTATCGACTTTGTTAGGTTTGCTAGCAATATAATAACGTTATAACGGTGATTCTAAAGCTTGGAAAAATATCTTTTTAGCAAGCTAAGGTGAGAACCTTAACTCCAAACTAAATTGGTTAATAATAAACTGTTTTCTATTCTTGAGTCCTATGCCATGTTTGATTCTATGCGGAATATGTTGTAATGTGCATCTGACATGCCATCCAATATTTCTATTACTTGTTCATGCATATTTACTTTATTGTTTTATAACATGATGATGATGATGATGATAGGAATAGGCATGTGCTTGTATGTGTGTGGTTGATGTGCTTGATGCGGCGAGTATCGGGGAGGTGTGATGAGAGCGTCAATAAGCGTTAACCTTTGGTGGGTCTCGGCACTTTAGCTCTATCTCTAACTCAAGTCTTGTGCATTGACATCGTCGTATCGCCATTACCTTAGCGGAACTATTATGTCGTAGAGTATCAAGGGAGGTGGTCTCGGTCCTTGTAGTCTCGACTCTACCGGGGGGCCTTAGCTCTATCTCTATGGGCACGTCCGGGGATCTTTGGGGTGAGGCCTTGGATACCTTGTTTGGCATTAGGATTGGTTAGCGGCGAGCCCGGTTGCAAGCCCTCGCTAACGGGGGGCTTACGTGTTGGTATAGCATTATATAGCAATAAGCGTTAACCTTTGTTGTATAATGTTATGGTAGGGTGGATGGGGGCGGCGATAAGCGTTAACCTTCGGGCGGGCTTCCACACCCGTGTGTATAGAGGCGGTGTCAATAAGCGTTAACCTTTGACCACCCAACCTTTCTATTGCACATTGCAAACTATAAACCGGACCAAAGATATAAATTGACTTTTTGCATGCATATGTATTGTTGCATTGTTTTGGCTACTCAGCGAGCCGTGTTGTGTGCTCACCCCTCGGCGTCGAATATTTTTAGTTGATGATGCGGGTTATCTGATCGAAGATTATATGAGCGTGTCTACATACGGGGAATGTAGCAGCCATGGCCTTCGGGCTGAAGATGATACACCACGACTCCTC
Source organism: Protea cynaroides (assembly GCA_028583415.1). NCBI lineage: Eukaryota > Viridiplantae > Streptophyta > Magnoliopsida > Proteales > Proteaceae > Protea > Protea cynaroides. Next base: position 14,135 of record JAMYWD010001782.1, read on the forward strand.
TTGCGGGTGCAACTTCGTGTGTATTCGATTAGATATTTTATAGATTTCTTTATTGGATTTATAAGACATGTATTTGGTACTTAAATATTTATGTCTCGGTTAAACACGAAATAATTTGCTATTATTTATGGATATCATTCTAGTTCTCGGTTCATTTATTTACAAGATTTTTCGCTATTGTGTATTACTTTGATTATGATTGTGGATGTGTGTAAAGTTTGGATACTAGCGGGGATGGTCTATTAGAGATCCTGGTTGAACCGTTGGTTATTTAGCGGTTCATCACACCATTCGGAACAGTGTGGAATTGGGGTGTGACATTCTCTCTCTTTCTACTTCTCTCTCTCTCTCTCTCTCTCTCTCGTTCAACTTCTATCTCCCTCTCTCTCTCTCTTTTACTTCTCTCTTTATCTCTCTCTCTCTTTCTACTTCAATCTTTCTCCCTCTCTTTCTTTATTCTCCTTCTCCCTCTCTTTATTCTCACTCCCTTTCTCTCTCTCTCTCCCTTCTACTTCTCTACTCTCTTTCCCTTTTTCTTTCTCCCCCTCTCTCTAATCTCTCTCTTTTCTCTCCCTCTCTCTTTCCCACTCTCTCAATCTCATTTTTCCTCTCTCTTGCTATCTATGCTTCTCTCTCTCTCTCGCCCTCTCTCTCTCATTCCCCCTCTCTCTCTCTCTTTATACTTTCCACTCTCTCTCTTTCAACTCTCTTTCTCTGTCTCTCTCTCTCTCTTTCCACTTCTCTCTCTCTTTCCCACTCTCTGTCTCTGTCTCTCTCTATTTTTTTCTCTCTCTCTCTCTTCTCTTCCTCTACTTCTATCTCTCCCTTTCTTTTTAATTGCCTTTCTCTCTCTCTCTCCTTCACTTTCTCTCTATTTTTCTACTTTTTTCCCTCTCTTTTTACTTCTTTCCCTGCTTCACTCACTCTCTCTTTCTCTCTCTCCCTCTCTCTCTTTCTACTACTCTCTCTCTCTTTCTCTCTTTTTACTTTCTCTCTCTATCTCTCTTTCCCTCTCTCTTTACTTCTCTCTTTTTTTTTAAAATTCTCTCTCTTTTCTAATTTTCTCTCTCTCTTTCTACTTCTCTCTTTAGCTCTCTCTCTCTTGCTCTCTATCTCTTTCTTTCTACTTCTCTCTCTTATACTTTGTCTCTCTATCTCTCTTTGCACTTCTCTCCTCTCTTTCTTTTTACTTTTCTATCTCTCTCTATCTGTATCTCACTACATGTCTTTCTACTCTCGCTGTCTCTTTCTCTCTCTCTCTCTCTCTTCCTACTTCACTCTCTTTCCCTCCCTCTTTTTACTTTTCTATCTCTTTCTACTTCTCTCTCTCTTCCTTTCTCTCTCTACCTTTCCTCTCTCCTCTCTCTCTACTACTCTCTCTACTTTTCTTTCTCTTTATCTCTCTACTTTCTCTCTCTCTCTCTCTCTCACTCTCTCCCTCTTTCTACTTCTCTCTATCTCTCATTCCACATTTTTCTCGTATTCTCTCTCTCTGTCTCTCTTTTTCTCTCTCTATGTATCTTTTTCTTTGTCTTCTCTCTTTCCCACTCTTTCTTTTACTCTCTCCTTTTCTCTCTTTATCTTTCAACAACTACCTCTCCATCTCTCTCTCTGTCTCTCTTTCAACTTCTCTCTCCCTTTCACACTCTCACTTTTTACTTTAGAGATCTATCATTCCCTGTCTCTCTCTTTCTACTTCTCACTCTCTCTCTCTTTCTACCCCTCCCTCTCCTCTCTCTCTCCCCCCTCTCTCCCCTCTCTCACTTCTCTCTCCCCCTCTCTCTCTTCTCTCTCCCCCTACTTGTATTTTTTACTTAACTTCTACCTCTCTCTCTACTTTTCTCTCACTCTCTCTCTTTCTATCTTTCTCTCTCCCTCTACCTCTCTCTCGCTCTCACTCTTTCTCATCTCTCTCTCTCTCTCTCTCACTTTTTACTTCTCTCTCTCTCTCTCTTCTGGCTTCTCTCTCCTTCTACATCTCACTCTCTCTTTTTCTTTCACCCTTTACTGCTTTCCCTGTATCACCTCTCTCTCACTCTCTCTTTCTTCTTATTCAACTCTCTCTCTCTCACTCTCTCCTACTTCTCTCTGTCTCTCTTTCCACTTCTCTCTCACTCACTCTCCCTCTCTCTCTCACCTCGTTCCCTCACTCTTTCTTTCAACTTCTCTCTCTCTCTTTTTCTCTCTCTGTCTCTCTCTACTTCTCTCTCTCTTTATCTTTCTACTTCCCTCTCTCCTTTTACTTCTCTCTCTCTTTCTTTCTCTCTCTCTCTATCTCTCTCTCTCTTTCTACTTCTCTCCCTCTCTTTCTCTCTCTCTCTCACTTTCTACTTCTCTCTCTCTTTCTACTTCATTCTCTCTCTACTTCTCCTCTCATTTTACTTCTCTCTCTATATGCCATTCTTTTCTCTCTCTCTCTCTCTTTTATTTCTCTCTCTACTTTTCTCTCTCTCCCTCTCTATCTACTTTTCTCTCTCTCTCTCTCTCTCTCTCTCTCTCTCTCTCTACTTCGCTCACTCTTTCTATCTATCTTAAATTTTCTTTCCACTCTCTCTCTCTCTTTCTTTCTCTCTCTTTCTCTCTTTAACTCTATCTCTCTCTCTCTCTCTCTTTTTCTTTCAACTTCTCTCTCTCTCCCTCTATCTTTCTACTTCGCCCTCTCGTTCTTTCTCTCTCTTTTATTTTCTCTCTCTCACTTTTCACTTCTCTCTCCTGAGTTTTCTTTCTCTCTCGCTCTCTCCAATTCTCTCTCTTTCTCTCCCTTTCTCTCTCTCTTTCTACTTCTATCTCTATCTCTCTACTTCTCTCTCTTCCTCTCTCTCGCTCTCATTCTACTTCTCTCTCTCTTTTTACTTTTTTCTCTCTCACTCTCTCTCTTTCTACTTCTCCCTCTCTCTCTTTCATTCTATCTCTCTCTCTCTCTCTCTCTCTCTCTCTCTCTCTCTCTCTCTCTTTCTTTCAACTTCTCTCTCTCCCTCTATCTTTCTACTTCTCTCTCTCTCATTCTCTCTCTCCTTTATTTTCTCTCTCTCACTTTTCCCTTCTCTCTCCTGAGTTTTCTTTCTCTCTCGCTCTCTCCACTTCTCTCTCTTTCTCTCCCTCTCTCTCTCTCCCTCTCTCTTTCCCTCTCTCTCTCTCTCTTCTACTACTCTCTCTCTCTCTCTCTCTCTCTCTCCCTTTCTCCTTCTATCTCTATCTCTCTACTTCTCTCTCTTCCTCTCTCTCGCTCTCATTCTACTTCTCTCTCTCTTTCTACTTTTATCTCTCTCATTCTTTCTTTTTCTACTTCTCTGTCTCTCTCTCTCTTGTTTAACTTCTCTCTCCCCTCTCTCTCTCTCTTTTTACTTCTCTCTTTATCTCTCTCTCTCTTTCTACTTCAATCTTTCTCCCTCTCTTTCTTTATTCTCCTTCTCCCTCTCTTTATTCTCACTCCCTTTCTTTCTCTCTCTCCCTTCAACTTCTCTACTCTCTTTCCCTTTTTCTTTCTCCCCTTCTCTCCATTCTCTCTCTTTTCTCTCCCTCTCTCTTTCCCCCTCTCTCAATCTCATTTTTCCTCTCTCACCTTTATCTCTCTCTCTCTCTCTCTCGCCCTCTCTCTCTCATTCTCCCTCTCTCTCTCTCTCTTTATACTTTTCACTCTCTCTCTTTCAACTCTCTTTCTCTGTCTCTCTCTCTCTTTCCACTTCTCTCTCTCTTTCCCACTCTCTGTCTCTGTCTCTCTCTATTTTTTTCTCTCTCTCTTCTCTTCCTCTACTTCTATCTCTCCCTTTCTTTTTAATTGCCTCTCTCTCTCCTCCACTTTCTCTCTATTTTCCTACTTCTTTCCCTCTCTTTTTACTTCTTTCCCTGCCGCTCACTCTCTCTTCTCTCTCTCTCCCTCTCTCTCTTTCTACTACTCTCTCTCTCTTTCTCTCTTTTTACTTTCTCTCTCTATCTCTCTTTTCCTCTCTCTCTTTTTTTTTAAATTCTCTCTCTCTTTTCTACTTTTCTCTCTCTCTTTCTACTTCTCTCTCTAGCTCTCTCTCTCTCTTGCTCTCTATCTCTTTCTTTCTACTTCTCTCTCTTATACTTTGTCTCTCTATCTCTCTTTGCACTTCTCTACTCTCTTTCTTTTTACTTTTCTATCTCTCTCTATCTTTATCTCACTACATGTCTTTCTACTCTCGCTATCTCTTTCTCTCTCTCTCTCTTCCTACTTGACTCTCTTTCCCTCCCTCTTTTTACTTTTCTATCTCTTTCTACTTTTCTCTCTCTTCCTTTCTCTCTCTACCTTTCCTCTCTCCTCTCTCTCTACCTCTCTCTACTTTTATTTCTCTCTATCTCTCTACTCTCTCTCTCTCTCTCTCTCTCTCTCTCTTCTTACTTCTCTCTATCTCTCATTCCACTTCTTTCTCGTACTCTCTCTCTCTGTCTATCTCTCGTTCTATCTCTATGTATCTTTTTCTTTGTCTTCTTTCTTTCCCACTCTTTCTTTCACTCTCTCATTTTCTCTCTCTATCTTTCTACAACTACCTCTCCATCTCTCTCTCTCTCTGTCTCTCTTTCAACTTCTCTCTCCCTTTCACACTCTCACTTTCTACTTCAGAGAGCTCTATCTTTCCTTGTCTCTTTCTTTCTACTTCTCACTCTCTCTCTCTTTCTACCTCTCCCTCTCCTCTCTCTCCCCACTTTCCCCACTCTCTTCTCTCTCCCTCTCTCTCTCTCTCTCTCTCTCTCTCTCTCTCTCTTCTCTCTTCTCTCTTCTCACTCTCTCTCTCTCTCCCTATTTACTTCTCTAAAACTCTCTAATTTTCGCTTTCTCTCTCCCCCTACTTGTATTTTTCACTTAACTTCTACCTCTCTCTCTACTTTTCTCTCACTCTCTCTCTTTCTATCTTTCTCTCTCCCTCTACCTCTCTCTCGCTCTCACTCTTTCTCATCTCTCACTCTCTCTCTCTCTCACTTTTTACTTCTCTCTCTCTCTCTCTCTCTCTCTCTCTTCTGGCTTCTCTCTCCTTCTACATCTCACTCTCTCTTTTTCTTTCACCCTTTACTGCTTTCTCTGTATCACCTCTCTCTCACTCTCTCTTTCTTCTTATTCAACTCTCTCTCTCTCACTCTCTTCTACTTCTCTCTGTCTCTCTTTCCACTTCTCTCTCACTCACTCTCCCTCTCTCTCTCTCTCTCCCTCAATCATTCTTTCAACTTTTCTCTCTCTCTTTTTCTCTTTCTGTCTCTCTCTACTTCTCTCTCTCTCTATCTTTCTACTTCCCTCTCTCCTTTTACTTCTCTCTCTTTCTTTCTCTCTCTCTCTCTCCCTATCTCTCTCTCTCTTTCTACTTCCCTCCCTCCCTTTCTCTCTCTCTCTCTCTCTCTCACTTTCTACTTCTCTCTCTCTTTCTACTTCATTCTCTCTCTACTTCTCCTCTCATTTTACTTCTCTCTCTATATGCCTTTCTTTTTTCTCTCTCTCTTTTTTCTCTCTCCCTCTCTATCTACTTCTCTTTCTCTCTCTCTTTTTCTCTCTCTCTACTTCGCTCTCTCTTTCCATCTATCTTAAATTTTCTTTCCACTCTCTCTCTCCTTCTTTCTCTCTCTTTCTCTCTTTGACTCTATCTCTCTCTCTCTCTCTTTTTCTTTCAAGTTCTCTCTCTCCCTCTATCTTTCAACTTCTCCCTCTCGTTCTTTCTCTCTCTTTTATTTTCTCTCTCACTTTTCACTTCTCTCTCTCCTGAGTTTTCTTTCTCTCTCGCTCTCTCCAATTCTCTCTCTTTCTCTCCCTTTCTCTCTCTTTTTCTACTCCTCTCTATCTCTCTCTATTTCAACTTCTATCTCTATCTCTCTACATCTCTCTCTTCCTCTCTCTCGCTCTCATTCTACTTCCCTCTCTCTCTCTTTCTACTTCTCCCCTCTCTCTCTCTCATTCTACTTCTCTCTCCCTCTCTCTCTCTCTCATTCTACTTCTCTCTTTATCTCTCTCTCTTTCTCTCTGTCTCTTTCTTTATTCTCCTTCTCCCTCTCTCTATTCTCTCTCCATTTCTCTCTCTCTCTCTCTCTCCCTTCTACTTCTCTACTCCCTTTTCCCTTTTTCTTTCTCTCCCTCTCTCTACTCTCTCTCTTTTCTCTCCCTCTCTCTTTCCCACTCTCTCTCAATCTCATTTTTCCTCTCTCTTGCTATCAACTTCTCTCTCTCCCATTCTCCCTCTCTCTTTCTCTTTCAACTTTTCACTCTCACTCTTTCAACTCACTTTCTCTCTCTCTCTCTCTCTCTCTTTCCCACTCTCTGTCTCTGTCTCTCTCTATTTTTTCTCTCTCTCTCTTCTCTCCCTCTACTTCTATCTCTCTCTTTCTTTCTAATTGCCTCTCTCTCTCTCTCTCCTTTTCTTTCTCTCTCTTTTTCTACTGGTTTCCCTCTCTTTTTACTTATTTCCGTGCTTCGCTCAGTCTCTCTTTCTCTCTCTCTCTCTCCCTATCTCTCTCTCTCTCTCTCTCTCTCTCTCTCTCCTTGCTACTCTCTCTCACTCTCTTTCTCTCTTTTTACTTTCTCTTTCTATCTCTTTCTCCGTCTATCTCTCTCTATTTACTTCTCTCTCTCTCTTTTTTCTACTTCTCTCTCTTTCTTTCTACTTTACTCTCTCTTTCTACTTCTCTCTCTCGAGCTCTATCTCTTTCTTTCTACTTATCTCTCTTATACTCTGTCTCTCTATCTCTCGTTGCACTTCTCTCCCTCTCTCTTTATCTCTCTACATGTCTTTCTACTCTCACTGTCTCTTTCTCTCTCTCTCTCTTCCTACTTCACTCTCTTTCCCTCCCTCTTTCTACTTTTCTATCTCTTTTTACTTCTCTCTCTTTCTTTATCTCTCTACCTTTCCTCTCTCCTCTTTCTCTACTACTCTCTCTACTTTTCTTTCTCTCTATCTCTCTACTCTCTCTCTCTTTCTCTCTCTCTCTTTAGTTCTACATCCCCCTCTCTCTCTACTGCTCTCTTTATCACCTCTCAGTCTCTTTCTACTTCTCTCTCTCTCTCACTCTCTCTCTTTCTACTTCTCTCTATCTCTCTTCCCACATCTCTCTTGTATGCTCCCTCTCTGTCTCTCTCTCTTTCTCTCTTTGTACATTTTTTTTCTTTGTCTTCTCTCTCTCCCACTCTTTCTTTTTCTCTCTCTGTCTTTCTACTTATCTCTCCTACTCTCTCCCTTTCTTTCTCTATCTTTCTACATCTATGTCTCCATCTCTCTCTCTACTTCTCTCTCCCACTCTCTCCCTCTCTCTCTCTTTCTTTCGACTTCTCTCCCTACTGCCCTCTCTCTATTTTTACTTCTCTCTCTCTCTCTCCCTCTCTCTCTTTCTATCTACTTCTCTCCTTACTTCTCTCCCTCTCTCTCTCTCTCTTTACTTCTCTCTCACTCTTTCTACTTCTTACTCCATTTTTCCTTCTCCCTTTTCTCTCCCACTATTTACTCTCTCTCTTTCGCTCTTTCTCTCTCACCCTCTTTCTCTCTCTCTCTCCTCTATCTCTCTTTCCCGCTATCTACACTCTCTCTCCTCTCTCTTTCTATCTCTCCCCCTTTCTACCTCCCCCCTCTCTCTCTCTCTCTCTCTCTCTCTCTCTCTCTCTCTCTCTCTCTCTCTCTCTCTCTCTTTCTACTACTCTCCCTCACTCTCTGTCTCTATTTTCCATTTTCTACTTCTTATTCTACTTTTCTCTCTCTCACTCTTTCTCTCTCTACTTCTCTACTCTCTCTTTCTTTCTCTCTCCCATTTTCTCCCTTTCTACTACTCTATCTCGCTCTTTTTCTCTCTCCACCACCGCTTTCTACTTCCCTCTCTCTCTCCCTCTCTTTCTTTCTACTTCCCTCACTCTTTCTACTTCAGTCTCTCTTTCTTTCTCACCCTTTCTCTTTCTCCCTCTCTCTCTGTCTCTTTCTACTTTTTCTCTCTCTCTCTCACTTTCTACTTCTTTGTCTCTTTCTACCTCACTCTTAGCCTCTCTCTCTCTCTCTCTCTCTCTCTTTCTACTTCCCTCTCTTTCTCTTCTTTCTCTCTGCACTTCTCTCTCTCTCACTCTCCCTCTCTCTCTTTCAACTTCTCTCTCTCTCACTCTCCCTCTCTCTATCACTCTGTTTATCTCTCTCCCTCTTTTTACTTCTCTCTCTCTCTTTACTTCTCTTTCTACGCTCCCCCCATTTCCTTCTCTCTCTCTCTCTATCAACTTCTCTCTATCTCTATCTACTTCTCTCTATCTCTCTCCCATTCTCTTTCTACTTCTCCCTCTCATTCTACTTCTCTCTTTATATCTCTTTCTTTCTCTCTCTCTCTTTTTTCTCTTTCCCTCTCCTCTCTCTCTCTTTCTCCCTTTCTCTTTTTCTCTCTTTCTCTCTCCCACTCTCTCTTTTTAGTTTTCTCTCTCCTTTTACTCTCTCTTTATCTATGTCTCTCTCTCTATTTTTCTCTCTCTCCCTCTCTTTCTCTCTCTACTTCATTCACTCTCTCTCTTATTTTCTCTCTACCATTCTCTTTCCCTCTGTATCGACTTCTCTCTCTCTCTCTCTCTCTCTCTCTCTCCCTCTCCCTTTCTTGCTCTCTTTCTACTTTGCTATCTTTCTCTCTCTTTCTAACCTTTACATTTTTTTCTACTCTCTCCCACTCTTTTTCTCTTTCTCTCTCTCGCTCTCTCTCTCTTTCCTTCAACATCTCTCTCTCCCTCTCTCTTTTTACTTCTCTCCCTCTCTCGTTCTTTCTCTCTCTTTTGTTTTTACTCTCCCTCACTTTTTACATCTCTCTCCTGAGTTTTCTTTCTCTATCGCTCTCTCCACTTCTCTCTCTTTTTCTCCCTCCCTCTCTCTCTCTCTCTTTCTACTCATCTCTCTCTCACTTTCTCTTTTTACTTCTATCTTTATCTCTCTTCTTCGCTCTCGCTCTCATTCTACTTCTCTCTATCTTGCTACTTTTTTCTATCTCACTCTCTCTCTTTCAAATTTTCTCTCTCTCTCTCTCTCTCTCTCTCTCTCATTCTACTTCTCTCTCCCTCTCTCACCCTTTCTACTTCTATCTTTATCTCTCTCTCTCTCTTTATACTTCTCTCTTTCTCTCTCTTTCTCCATTCTCCTTCTCCCTCTCTATTCTCTCCCCCTTTCTCTCTCTCTCTCTCTCCCTTTTACTTCTCTACTCTCTTGTCCCTTTTTCTTTCTCTTCCTCTCTCTACTCTCTCTTTTCTCTCTCCCTCTCTCTTTCCCACTCTCTCTTCCCACTCCCTCTCTCCCCCTTTTTATTGCTCCCTCTCTCCCTCTCTCTTTTCTACTACACGCTCTCACTCTTTCAACTTTTTCAATCTCCCTCTCCCGCCTCTTACTCTATTTATCTTTCTACGTTCTTTTTTTCTCTCTCTCATTTTACTTCTTTCTCTCTCTCTGTCTCTCTCTTTGTACTCTCTTTTCCCTCTCTCTCTCTCCCTCTCCCTCTTTCTACTTTTCTCTCTCTTTCTCCCTTTCTACTTCACTCTCCTTCTTTCAACTTTTCTATTTCTTTCTCTCCCTACATGTCTTTTTACTCTTACTCCCTTTCTCTATCTCTCTTTTTTTTCTTTTTTTTTCTTTATCTCTCTTTCTCTTTCCACTTCTCTCTCCCTTGTACTACTTCCCTCTCTCATTCTCTCTCTCTCTCTCTCTCTCTCTATACTTCACTCACTCTATTTCTCTCTTTCTACTTCCCACACTCTCTTTCATTCTACTTTAATTGTTACACCCCAATTCTGATCCAACCAGAATGGTGTGAGTAAACCGTCATTGAACCAACGGTTCGCACCAGGATCTCGAACAGGCCGTGTCCACTCATACAAACCATTACACATAACCAGCAATCAGAATATAAATATTACAGCGGAAGACTTTAAATAGAATGAACTGAGTATCTATTGATAACTTAAATAAATATCCAATTATCCAAATTCAAACATAAAATATAATATCATTTACATCTCTTAATATCAAACAAAAATAACTAAAACAACTAAATAAAAATCCCATCAAAGGTACACGCAGAAAGGGCACTCGCATGAAGCATCATGCTCGTCCTCTCCTGCTTGCACATCCAGAGCAGCTACACCTCCATACGCCGGAGCGTTCATGTAGTTATCCACCGTGTAACCTGCATCAGCATCTAAAAACAATGTATATACAAAGGGTGAGCTCACAATACAGCTCAGTAAGACAATCAGACAGTTTCACAAGATTATGCATGAGAAACAATCAATTTTATGCTGTGGTCTGGTTTTAAGTTTGCAATGTGCTATAGAAAGGTTTGGTGGCCCCCGCACCTCTATACACTAGTGTGTGGCACCTCATGGATCACACCCCCATTGGCCCACATGCACCCACCATGGAATAGAGATAGAGCTAAGATACCCACGTACCTCCCCCGATACTCTACCCATACCGGTACCTAAGCCCCCCCCGCGGCGGGGCTCAAACCGGGCTCGCAACTAACCAATCCTATATGTCATCAATGTATGCTCTATCCCAGACAACCGTCTACGGCATAGAGATAGAGCTAAGGCATTCCCACACCTCCCCTGATGCCCTATCCGCAACTCACCCACTAGGATAGAAACAATACGCAGGTAGACCCTATCCCAACATAACTCCCTACGGCATAGAGATAGAGCTAAAGCATCGTGGACAAGCCAGCGTCGACTCGGAATCCACAGTACCACATAACAATGGCCGGGACAACATCAATATCGGAGACCACCGTACCACGACCTTCCACTGATGCCCCACCCGTACCGAGCATGTTAAGACAGAATACTACAAAAAGGTGCTAATGTGAAGAGCGATCCCAGGCCCATGCCCCACTCCACATACTAACGAAAACAATCACATGTCTAACAATCACATCCTATCAATGCATGAACAGTAATAATAACTGAAAGTAAAGGATGGCATGTGAATATGCACAAACAACACATCTCATATAATCAGGTGATTAACAATAATTTACTGTCCATTAATTATTAGGTTTAGGTCAGATTCCCTTACCTGACGCTCGTTCGATCACTTGCTCCACGTCACAAGATCCAAACGATAAGTCACAAAGTCCTACAAGATTATTAGGGTTTCATTAGAATATATTGTTTAGGGTTTCATGTTGGTCGGAAACCAACATGGTTACAAATTACCCTCACAGAGCTGACCGGTGGCATGTACCGGTCGCAGCTCTGTGGGAAAGACTGGCGACTGGTATGGTCAGCCGGTCCCCACAGACAACCTCCCGAGAGATAGTGGTCGCAACATACCGGTCGCACTATGTGCGACCGGTATAGTCGACCGGTATGTCTCTGGAAGACCATACATGGGTTTTTCGACTGGCAACGATCATCCTCCATGGATTTCCAAGGTTTCTCCTATCCATTCTAAGTCTAAACTTGGAGTTAGAGTTATCCCCAACTCATTCGAGTCTTGTTTCGATGAATATCATCTTGAAACAAAAATCTAGGGTTTGATGGCAACTTAGGGTTTACTGGCCAATTTAGGGTTTTAGATCAATACCTACTTTGCATGGTATTGATCCACCCACACAACTAACCTTGGGTCATAGGGTAAGAAGAATGGTTAAAACACTTACCGTTGACTAGCGTAGCGTGAGCTTCGTCTAACGGTAACGGTGGCACCTCCTTCTTCTTCCTAGCCCCTTCTCCTTTCCAACCTCTTTCTCTTCTCTAGGGTTTATGAGAGACAATGGAAAGGATTTGAGGAGGTTTAAGGGTGTATTTATAGGCTAGAAATAGGGTTTAGTAACCCTACTAGGATTAGGGAACTTCTAGGATTCAAAATCAGGAAAGCGGGACCCGCAGAGACCAATTTCCAGATTCCCGCACATAGCTGCGCAGGCCATACCGGTCGACCGGTACCAAGACCGGTACCATCGACTGGTATACCTAAAATCAGGTATAATTGGTCGACTTCGGTCCGATTTTGTACCTGTTTGTTATCCGCTTGCCCCGTCTAGCCTGGTGTTGATCGGAAGACCAGTCATGACACCAAACCAAGGTTTAGACCGGGTTTTCAGAGTGCGGGTCTTACAACTCCACTACCCTTAAAAGAAATTTCATCCCGAAATTTTCTTGTAGGTTCTACAACTCCCCCACCATTAAAAGAAATTTCGGCCTCGAAATTTGGACGTACCTTGATCATCAAAAAGGTTAGGGTACTCCTTCCTCATCGCGCTCTCTTCTTTCCAAGTAAATTCCTCCACATTTTGGCTTCTCCAATGCACCTTCACATAGTGGATATCCTTGGTTCGAAGTTGCTGAACTTTTCGGCTTGAGAGCATTACAGGCACCACTTCGAAAGTTAAGTCTTCAGTCAAGTCTTGAGGATCAGCGATCAAGATATGCGATGGATCTCTGACATACTTCTTCAGTAATGATACATGGAACACATTATGAACGCTAGACATAGATGGTGGTAGAGCCAATTGATATGCTACATTACCACATCGATTTAGTATCTCATATGGTCCCACATACCTGGGGCATAGCTTCCCCTTCTTACAAAACCATTTCAGACCTCGCACCGGTGATACCTTCAAGAACACTTTGCCACCCACTGCAAACTCCAGATCTCGACGTCGATTATCCGCATAGTGTTTCTGTCGGACTTGAGCCGTCTTTACTCTCTCCTTGATCTGATCAATCACTCGGCAAATTTCTTCAACAAACTCCGGTCCTACAATTCTTCTTTCCCCCATCTCGTTCCATAACAGGGTGTACGACACTTCTTCCCATAGAGTGCTTCATATGGGGCCATCCGAATTGTAGCCTGATAACTGTTGTTGTAAGCGAACTCGATAAGTGATAGCTTCTCATCCCAAGCTCCCTTGGAATCTAATGTACAAGCTCAGAGCATATCTTCCAAAATTTGAATAGTTCGCTCTGACTGTCCATCCGTCTGAGGGTGAAAAGCTGTACAGAACTTCAACTTTGTTCCCATAGCTTTCTGTAATCCTTCCCAGAACTTTGATGTAAAAGCGGGGATCTCGTCGGATACTATACTCTTTGGAACGCCATGAAGTCCGACTATATTATCAACATATAACTTGGCCAGTTTCTCCATGGTATACTGAGGTCTGACCGCAATAAATCGAGCTGTCTTGGTGAGCCGATCCACTATAACCCAAACTGCATCTACTGACCTTTGTGTCAAAGGTAAGCCAGTAACGAAATCCATGGTGATGCAATCCCACTTCCATGCAGGTTCCGATAATGGCTGTAGTAAACCTGCGGGTCTCTGCCTTTCTGCTTTAACTTGTTGACAATTCGGACTTTGGAACACAAAACGAGCTATATCCGCTTTCATACCCCTCCACCAATATAGTCTTCTTAGATCATGGTACATTTTGGTACTTCCCGGATGTACCGAATATGGGGTGTAATGAGCTTAGTCATAACTCGGTCTCCGATATCGCGATCTTCGCTCTCGGGTATACATAACCGTCCACGATACCCGAGTACCCCCTGCCGAATCCAAGGTAAAGTCAGGATTGCTCGTACCCTTCTCTAAGTCTTCTTGCACTGTCTTAAGATGAGGATCCTGTAGAATTGTTACCTTGACTTCGTCAACTAGATCCGGCGAGATCTTCAATGCGGTGAACATCATAGTGAACTTATGAATCAAGCCTTGCTCAACTGGATCTTCTGCAGTCTCAATAATATACTCTTCCTCACCTTCGATTGAACTTGAAGCTGCGGCACATAATGCAGCATTTGTACTTGGTCCAGCCTCAGGTTTCGAAGCCCACTTTCTATTCAGATCCTTCCCGAGTGAAAAGATAAGTTAAGCTCTTGTGATCTGACTTGATCTGAAACTTCTCACCGTACAAGTAGTGTCTCCAAGTCTTGATTGAATGTATAACCACTGCTAGCTCCAAGTCATGCGTAGGATAGTTCTTCTCATGCCCTTTTAACTGTCTTGATGCGTAAGCAATCACCTGTTCTCCTTGCTTCAATACACACCCGATACCCAACCCTGAAGCATCCGTATATAAAGTAAACGGAACGCTTGGTTCTGGGATGGTCAAGATAGGTGCAGAGACAAGTCTTGACTTCAAAGTCTGAAAACACTTCTCACACTCATCTGTCCATATGAATTTCTCTCCCTTCTTGGTCAACCTAGTG
>JAMYWD010001785.1:5000-15313 GCA_028583415.1 Protea cynaroides
AATTCTGCACTGTTCAGAATGGTGTGATGAACCGCTAAATAACCAACGGTTCAACCAGGATCTCTAATAGGCTATCCCCGCGTTATCCAAACTTACACACATCCACAATCATAATCAGAGTAAATACACAATAGCGGAAATCTTATAAATAAATGAACTGAGAACTAAGATGATATTAATAATTTAATAGAAAATTATTCTGTATCAACCGAGACATAAGTAAATATCAATACAAGTCTTTAATAAATCCAAATAAAAGAAACTTATAAAAATATCTAATCAAATACACACGAAGTTGCACTCGCAAGAGGAGTCGTGTGTATCATCTTCAGCTCCACGGTCCATTGCCGCTATATTCCCGTACGCAGACGAGTTCATATAATCTTCGACTGTGTAACCTGCATCATCAACTAAAAATATTCGACGTCGAGGGGTGAGCACACAACACGGCTCAGTGAGTAGCCAAAACAATGCAACAATACATATGCATGCAAAAAAGTCAATTTATATCTTTGGTCTGGTTTATAGTTTGCAATGCGCAATAGAAAGGTTGGGTTATCAAAGGTTAACGTTTATTGACACCGCCTCTATACACGGGTGTGGAAGCCCCCGAAGGTTAACGTTTATCGTCGTCCCCATCCACCCTACCATAACATTATACAACAAAGGTTAACGTTTATTGCTATATAATGCTATACTAACACGTAAGCCCCTGTTAGCGAGGGCTTGCAAACTGGGCTCGCTACTAACCAATCCTAATGCCAAACAATGTATCCAAGGCCTCACCCCAAAGATCCCTCGGAATGCCCATAGAGATAGAGCTAAGGCCCCCCGGTAGAGTCAGAGACTACAAGGACCGAGACCACCTCCCCTGATCTCTACGACATAATAGTTCTGCTAAGGTAATGGCGATACAACGATGTCAATGCACATGACTTGAGTTAGAGATAGAGCTAAAGTGTTGAGACCCGCCAAAGGTTAACGTTTATTGACGTTCTCATCACACCTCCCCTGATACTCACGCCGCATCAAGCACATCAACCACACACATACGAGCACATACCTATTCCTATCATCATCAAAATCATCATGTTATAAACAATAAAGTAAATATGCATGAACAAGTAATAGAAATATTGGATGGCATGTCTGTATGCACATTACAACATATTCGCATAGAATCAAACATAGCATAGGACTCAAGAAATTGAAAACAGTTTATTATTATTAACCAATTTAGTTTGGAGTTAAGGTTCCTCACCTTAGCTTGCTAAAAGATATTTTTCCAAGCTTTAGAATCACCGTTATAATGTTATTATATTGCTAGCAAACCTAACAAAGTCGATAGAATTTAATTAGAATTAATTCGGAATTTAAAACCATTCCCCCAACCGAGGGTCGATGCTAGGGTCGATGCTAGGGTCGATGGGTCTATCGACCCTCCCCTCATTCCGAACTTCCGAATGCCGAGGGTCGATGGTAAGAAACACCTAGGGTCGGATGGTCTATTGACCCTCGGTGCGACCCTCGATGCACTCTGGTCCAATTTCCACTTTTAAATCCACTCTTCGTGTTTGGGGTCCTATGGCTTGCTTCCTACATTCATTCAACAGTCATTCCATGGTCTAGAACCATGTATAATCCATCTAAATAGTTTTCCTGCATCATCCTACGGTTTTCCATGAAAACTATCTAACCTAAGGTCTAGAGAAACTCATGGAATTAGTATCCATACCCGAGAAGATTACTTTTCTCCGGAATTTCTTCTCCTTTTGCTAAGTCTTCCTCCTTGTCTCCTTTCTTCCTCTTTTCCTTCTTCTCTCTTTCTCTCAATTCAATTAGGGTTGTGAAAGGAGTGAAAATGGCTTAGGGACGTCCTTTAAATAGAGTAGGAATGTCCTATAATAGTCCCATTGAGATTTGGAAAGAATCCCAATCGAAAATTAGGAAATTTCAGAATTTCTATCTTCGGCAGAAACCGAGGGTCGATGGGAGGGTCGATGATCCCGTCGACCCTAGGGTTTTAAGCTGTCCGACCCTCCCTTCAAATCCGAGGGCTCCGACATTCTGTTTTGGGAGGTCCGACCCTACTTGGCTGGGTGTGCGACCCTCCCCTAAAATTAAGTGTTTTTGGGTCGATTTTATACCCGGGATCTCGATCTCCTTCACGCCCTTGGTCCACTGGACTCGACCATGATGGGTAAACCTGGTTCAAGGTGGTAAGACCAGGTTAGATTGACACGGGTCTTACAACTCCCCCCAACTTATAAAAATTTCGTCCTCAAAATTGTACGTACCTTTTCGAATCAAATAAGTATGGGTACGTTTTTCGGATAGCATTCTCTTCTTCCCATGTAATCTCTTCCATGTCTCTACTTTTCCATGTGACCTTAACATAGTAGATATATCTCGTGGCGTAGACGTTGAACCTTTCGACTAGTGATTTCCGTTGGTGTTACTTCAAATGTCAAATCATCACCAATCCCGCAAATCTACTGTCAACACGTACGTCGAATCCTTGACATACTTCTTCAATAGAGAAATGTGAAATACGTCGTGCCCACTTGACATAGATGGTGGTAATGCCAACTGATAAGTTACTTTTCCACACTTAGCTAGAATTTCATATGGTCCGACATATCTTGGACTTAATTTTCCTTTCTGTCCGAATCTCTTCAATCCTCTCATAGGCGATACTTTCAAAAATACTTTATCACCTACGGCGAACTCTAGATCTCTCCGTCGAGTATCCGCATATTGCTTCCGACGGTTCCCGAGCTGTTTTCACTCTCTCCTTGATGATGTCGACCACTCGACAAGTCTCTTCAACAAATTCGGGTCCAACAATACTACGTTCTCCAACTTCATTCCAAAACAAGGGAGTTCGACACTTCCCGCCATACAAGGCTTCATAAGGTGACATCCGTATAGTAGCCTGATAGCTGTTATTGTAAGCGAACTCGATCAATGGTAACTTTTCGTCCCATGATCCTTTGAAATCAATCACACATGCTCGTAGCATATCTTCTAGAAGCTGGATTGTATGCTCCGACTGTCCGTCTGTCTGTGGGTGGAATGCAATACTGAACTTCAATGTTGTACACCTAGCCTTTTGCAGTCCTTCCCAAAATTTGGAAGTAAATCGTAGATCTCTATCGGACACAATACTTTCTGGTACACCGTGTAACCGAACAATATTATCCACATACAGCTTTGCTAACCTTTCCAGGTTCTCGGATAAGGATCCGCTTTGATAGCCGTCTTCACTTCGTCCACTATATCCGGTATAATCTTCAATGCCGCGAACATATTTGAAAATCGATGAATAAACCCTTGGCTAGCTGATTCATCCGTTGTATCTATCACATATTGTTCGTTGCCGTGATTAAACACCATTCCGCGTTGGTATACATTGCCGCGGCCGTGCTAACTTCTCCTTGAGATTTTATCATTGCTTTTCTCGCTCAATGCATCCGCTACCACGTTCGCTTTTCCCGGATGATACCGGATATCACAATCATAGACTTTCAATAGTTCCAGCCATCTCCTTTGTCTCATATTCAACTCCTTCCCGATTAAATAGATAAGTAAGACTTTTATGGTCCGACTTAATCCGAAATTTCTCCCGTATAGGTAATGTCTCCATATCTTGACAAAGATGTACTACCGCCGCTAACTCCAAATCATGAGTGGGGTAATTTTTCTCATGTACCTTCAACTGTCTCGAGGAGTGTATAAGGTAAATGTCCGTCCTTGAACGGGAATGGTCAAAATTGGGGCGGATATCAATCTGGTCTTTAATGTTTGAAAACTCTTTTCACACTTATCCGTCCATACAAATTTTTCTCCTTTCTTGGTCAGACTGGTGAGAGGTACGGCAATCCGAGAATAGTCTTCTACGAATCTCCGATAATATCCAGCTAGACCAAGAAAACTTCTAATTTTCTGAAACACTCTTTGGTGCCTCCCACTTCACAATAGCCTCGATCTTACTGGGGTCCACTTTGATTCCTTCTACGGATATTACATGGCCTAGAAAGGCGACTTCACTTAGCCAAAACTCACATTTCGAAAATTTGGCGTATAACTTCTCTTTCCTTAAACGCTGTAGGGCTGCGTTTAGGTTCTTGACATGGGTTTCCTTGTCTTTGGAGTATACCAATATGTCATCAATAAATACTATAACCGACGTGTCCAACATATCGTGGAAAACTCGGTTCATAAGTTCCATGAATGTTGCCGGTGCATTAGTTAATCCGAAGGACATCACTAAGAACTCATAATGTCCGTATCTTGTCTTGAAAGCTGTCTTCGGAATGTCACCTTCCTTAATCTTCGCTTGATGATAGCCTCGATCAAAGATCGATCTTTGAAAATACCTTCGCTCCTTGTAACCGATCGAACAAGTCATCGATCCTGGGTAGTGGATATCGATTCTTGATTGTCAGCTTATTCAACTCTCGATAGTCGATACATAATCGAACACTACCATCCTTCTTCTTTACGAACAACACCGGTGCTCCCCATGGAGATATACTGGGTCTAATATAACCCTTACCCAGCAGTTCTTGTAATTGCACTTTTAATTCCTTCAATTCAGTAGGAGCCATTCTATACGGTGCTTTTGATACCGGTGCGGCTCCGGTATCAGGTCTATTACAAACTCCGTGACACGGCCGGGCGGTAATCCGGGTAGTTCCTCCGAAATACATCCGGGTAATCCCGCACGACGTCAATATCTTCCATTCGGTGGCGCGTCCTTGGTTAGGTCGACCACCGATACAAGATATCCGACGGCTCCCTTTTCAAGGCACTTCTTAGCCTTTAATGTTGAGAGTATGAGCTTGCGCCTTCCCGGGAAGTTTGGTTCCCGAGAAACTGAATTCCGCTCCTTCTTTGTCTTTGAACGTTAGCTTCTTCTCGGCGCATAATAGATTTGCAGAATGCCGAGCTAACCAGTCCATTCCCAAGATGACATCAAGTCCGCCATCTCAAGTTGTATTAAAGTTGCATCCAAGGTTTTCTCGCCAATGAGAACTGGACATGGTCCATAACCTTTCTCTAATTCCACTTCTAATCCCATCGGTGACCGTACAAGTAACTTGTAGTCTAATGTTTTGATGGGTAAATTGGTCTTCTTTCCAAACGATACACGGATATAAATGAATGCGTAGCTCCCGAATCAAAGAGTACTCCGGCTGGTACGCCATTGATAGGTACAATACCCGTGGATCCGTTTTTACTTAGTCTACATGCTCAATCAATGAAATTATAATCTTAAAAGTTTAGGTCATACCGTGACCACATCGGCCGATGCGGCTGCATCCTCTCGATGTAACAAGCATATACCCGTCCTTGATGTAACCGCTTCTTGGGTTTTGGACATTCTCTTGCCATATGCCCCGGTTGGTTGCGCTTATAACACTTCGGGGCTTCGGAATTTGGCTTTGGCTGTGGTTGAGCTGCGGAAGTAGACTTTGGTGCAGTGGCAAAATTCCAAGGACGAAAAGGTTTATACGTCCTATTATTGCCTCCGTTATAGGAGTTCCCGGCTGGCCTTTTGATGCCTTTGTTCCGAGAGAAATAACTCTCCTCTCGGCTCGATTCGATCACTCGAGCAATCTGGACAGCTTCGTTGTAGATCTTCTTCTCTAAGCCCAGTAACGTTTTCTCTTATGCTTCCTCTTAGTCCCGCGAGGAACCTACGGGTTTTTGTATCTTCTTCTTGCATGCTAGCCGGTGCAAAGAAAAAAGCTCCTCATAGCGCCGTTGGTACGAGTCTACGGACATCCCCGCCCGGTATAGACACTCGTAAATTCCTTCTCCATTGAATCTCCCGAAGCTTCTTGGGAAATACTTCTCGAAGAATGCTTCCTTATATATAACCCATGTCGGAGAGGGCGTGCTTGGTCAATAAATACGCCTTTGTAGATTTCCACCAATGGTGTGCGTCGCCTTTGAGCATGAAGGTGGCGCATAGTACTTTCTCTTCCTCGGTAATAGTCATCATAAGGAAGTTCCTTTCCATTTCGTCTATCCAAGGGTGCTGGCCACAAGGGATCGACGGCTTGCCGTTGAATTCCTTAGGTTTCATCTTCAAAAATCTCTCCACATAGCGCCGGAGTGATCCAGCTTGATTTTGGTATGCCCCAAACATAGGGGTGGATACCGATAGTTCCCTTTGGCTGCTTCGGGACTTGCAATCGGAATTGGTGCAGCCGGTTGTTGAGGTGTCTCGTTGAGCTGGGTGATTACCCACCGGGTGCCGCACTAGCTTGCCCAGGGGTGCATGGTTGCAGCACCGAGTGGCTTGAAACATAACTCCCATTGCAACCTGCATTTGAGCTTGTGCGTGTTGCATTTGCCGTAGCCGTTGTGCCGGATTCATAACCACATTTGCTAGCTCCGGTGGTGGAGGTGGCAAATTTGTAGGGCCTCGCTGGTTCTCGGATTACCCCGTGCATGGTTATTCTCTTGACTAGTCTCCTCCACCGGTGGTGGTGGTGGGACCGTATTTCGGGTCCGGTCGGGTAACTCTACGGCCAGACATAATTTCTTTCGGTGATTGTCGGTGCCTAAAAATTCATCAAGGTAGGTTAGAACTCATTTATATCTCATGTAGGCACACTAACCGATAAGAAATTTCAATTTCTAACTCATTTTATAAAAAAAAAATACTGTCTTTTCTTTGCAGGGTCGATGGTGAGGGTCGCTGGTAGGTCCGACCCTGGGTATTCGACCCTGGGAATGACCTGTTCTTCTCGAGAGCTGAGGGTTGATTCGAGGGTCGATGGGTGTCCGACCCTCAGTCCGACCCTCGATTTTCTGTCAGATTCCCGAGAGCCGAGGGTCGATGGGAGGGTCGATCCGAGGGTCGATGGTGTCGCCGAATTGTCCGACTCGGACCAAAAATCAGATTTTTAAGATCCGATTTTGGGTCATTTCTCACTGTTCCTCCTCCGCTTCGACTCGCCTCCACTCTCTGAGTTGCTACAGTGCTACTCCACTGTTCTTGGTCGGTTTAACTCTGGGTTTCGACGTCCACGTCATCCCTACAGGTATATCCTCTCACCTTTACCTGTTTTTAGGTTTTCTTTTCTAGGTTTCGGCTCATTTAACTTGTATTTTTTCAAATTAAACTTTTTCCAACTGTAAAAATTCAATTTTTATTGGGGGCATTTGTTATTGGGATCTTGAGGAACGAAAGCCCTCAAAAATGTTTGAGTTTCATCAGTTGGCTATCGAGAAATTTAGAATTTTCTCTTTTTGCCCTAATTTGTCGACATTTTCGATTTTTCTTGAATTTCTTCAAATTGGACATCGCCGCTAAAATCTCCTACTGTATGTGGGTCGTAGGACATGTTCTAACCTGCGTAGGTTCTCATGCCCACTTATATGGTGAGAAATGGGGCTCTATTTTAAATATTTCAGATTTTTATCCTATTAACTCCTTGTTTCTTTTCTCCTTCTTATTTTGCATATACTATGTCCCGTACCAAAGTGCCAAGATTGCGTGATCCACTTCTCTTCTGTTCAAAAGAAGCTGAGGCACAGTATGCTGACTATGCCCGTAAGAAAATGGAAGGGGGTCGCATGGTGAACTTGGCTGAGCTAGCCTTGTTCAATGTAGAGGGAGCATTTGGTGATATGGGCTGGCTCATCACATACGATGCGTGCACATGTCCCGACTTGGTACGCCGTTCTATTGTAATCTCCGGTGGTGGGGAATTACAATGACGTTGAGCATGGCCGGGAGTTGCACATCACTAGCTACGCCAAGGGGGTGCACATCTCCTTTGATTATCGGCAGCGGGCCGATCTATTGGGCATTACCTATGATGGCCCTATGGTGTACCGCGGCGCCGGGAGAGCCACGCTTTGTTGAGATGGAGATGAGGGCAGAGATCGACAACCCGCCTGTTCGTCCCGATAGATGGCAGATGAGAGCTTGCTACTTGCGCCCAGCTCCACGGGTCTTCCCGCAAGATTATCCAAAGATAATCCGATCCCGCAGAGTGGGCATTATGAGAGGGTCTCTCGCCTGACTCGTTCTTGATCTATTGCATCCGCACTCGCCACCCGGTCTGCCTTCCTTACATCATCATGCGGACGATGATTAGTGCCACATTGTCCGGTCATAGGGGTAATCTACCCTATGGACGCATGATTACAAGCGCTACGACCCGCCCGGGGGGTGGATCTCGTAGATGAGAAGATCCGTGAGAAGACCTTCTCGTCGCCTCTAGATTGGGAGGCTATCTCGCAAGATGGGGCTGCGAGATGCGGAGGTCAGCGATGAGGAGAGGAACACGATGGTGCGCCCTCACACTCGGGTCGAGATGGCTGATGCTGAGGCTGCTGCTAGGGCTCGTGGGGATCCGGTCGATGATGACGATCGCATGTATATGGATGTCGACGCGATACCACCGCCATCACCCACGCATGCGGATAGGGTTGGTACTTCTTCGCGGGCGGCTTTCGCACCGAGACCGGTCCTTCTCATGGGGTTGATCCTTCACTTCCACCTTCACCATGATGGAGATGCCGCCGGGAGCTGGGGGATGCTACGTCGCAGACTGATCCGAGGATGGAGAGTTGCTGGCGCCAAAGACGCATCGGACGCGCGGATGGGAGAGCTCCTAGAGGTGCACCGCCGCGACCGATCAAAGGGTGGCCGGTCTCACGCCTAGTCTCCCAGACGACCCGCACCCGTGTGGCCCGGTTGACTAGGGTCTATGCCGAGGACTATGACAGAGACCGTGAGGCACCACCTCCTCCTTCGCCTCCAGACTTCTCGGTTTGTACTTTACTTTTCTTGTACTACGGAGTAACTGTCTGGGTTGTGGACTGTACTCTGCTTTAGCGATGTATATACATTTTGTTTCTCTCACTCATTGTATGTAACTGGTTTTCCCTTTAATAGATGCATTATTCTTTTTTTTTAATTCGGTTTCAATCATCAGTTGTGCTTATAGTGTCTTTATATTAAAGCTTTTAATTTATCCTATCTCAGTTCACAATGGTCTTGAATGTGTGTCAATTCGACGGGCAAAGCCTGAGAAGCTCTGATACCAAGTTGTCACACCCCAATTTTGCACTGTTCAGAATGGTGTGATGAACCGTTAAATAACCAATGGTTCAACCAGGATCTCAAATAGGCCATCCCCACGTTATCCAAACTTTACACACATCCACAATCATAATCAGAGTAAATACACAATAACGGAAATCTTATAAATAAATGAACTGAGAACTAAGATGATATTAATAATTTAATAGAAAATTATTCTGTATCAACCGAGACATAAGTAAATATCAATACAAGTCTTTAATAAATCCAAATAAAAGAAACTTATAAAAATATCTAATCAAATACACACGAAGTTGCACTCGCAAGAGGAGTCGTGTGTATCATCTTCGGCTCCCAGGGCCCATTGCCGCTATATTCCCGCACGCAGACGCCGTTCATATAATCTTTGACTCGGTAACCTGCATCATCAACTAAAAATATTCGACGTCGAGGGGTGAGCACACAACACGGCTCAGTGAGTAGCCAAAACAAAGCAACAATACATATGCATGCAAAAAGTCAATTTATATCTTTGGTCTGGTTTATAGTTTGCAATGCGCAGTAGAAAGGTTGGGTGGTCAAAGGTTAAAGAGAGATTAGAAAGAGAGAGTGAGAGAGAGAAAAAAGTGAGAGAGGGAAAGAGAATGAGAGAGAGGGAGAGGGAGCGAGAGAGACAAAATGTAAGAGAGAGAGAAGTAGAGAGAAAGAGAGAAAGTAGAAAAAGATAGAGTAAGAGAGAAAGAGTGAACTTGAGAGAGAGAGAGAGAAATAGAAGTAGAGAGAGAAAAATAGAGAGCCGTAGAGAAGAGAGAGAGAAGCAGAGAGAGAAAAAGTAGAGTGAGAAAGAGAGAAGTAAGAAGAGAGGGAGTGTGAGAGAGAAGAAGAAAGAGAGAGGGAGAGAAAGAAAGAGAGAGAGAGGTTGAGAGAGAGAAGTGGAAAGAGGGGTGAGTAGCTGAGAGAGAAAGAGAGGGAGGGAGAGCGAGAGAAAGAGTAAAGTACAAATAGGGAAAGTGAAAAGGAGAAAGAGAGAATGATAGGGAGAGAGAGGGGGAAAGAGAGAGACAGAGAGGTAGAAAGAGATAGAGAAAGATAAAAATAGAGAAAAGGAGAGGGAGAGAGAGAGTGGGAGAGAGAGGAGAGAGGGGGTGAGAGATAGAGCAAGAGGGAGAGTGAAAGAGAAGATGAAGGAGAGGGAGAAAGAGAGTGAGAGAGGGGTAGAAAGTAATAGAGGGAGAGAGAGAGA
>JAMYWD010001788.1:0-10000 GCA_028583415.1 Protea cynaroides
AGATGCCATCCAATATTTCTATTACTTGTTCATGCATATTTACTTTATTGTTTATAACATGATGATGATGATGATGATAGGAATAGGCATGTGCTTGTATGTGTGTGGTTGATGTACTTGATGCGAGCGAGTATCAGGGGAGGTGTGATGAGAACGTCAATAAACGTTAACCTTTGGCGGGTCCTCAGCACTTTAGCTCTATCTCTAACTCAAGTCTTGTGCATTGACATCGTCGGATCGCCATTACCTTAGCTGAACTATTGTGTCGTAGGGTATCAGGGGAGGTGGTCTCGGTCCTTGTAGTCTCTGACTCTACCGGGGGCCTTAGCTCTATCTCTATGGACATTCTGAGGGATGCTGGGGTGAGGCCTTGGATACACTGTTTGGCATTAGGATTGGTTAGTAGCGAGCCCAGTTTGCAAGCCCTCGCTAACAGGGGCTTACGTGTTGGTATAGCATTATATAACAATAAACGTTAACCTTTGTTGTATAATGTTATGGTAGGGTGGATGGGGACGACGATAAACGTTAACCTTCGGGCGGGCTTCCACACCCTGTATAGAGGCGGTGTCAATAAACGTTAACCTTTGACCACCCAACCTTTCTATTGCACATTGCAAACTATAAACCAGACCAAAGAGATAAATGAATGTGCATGCATATGAAATGTTGCATTGTTTTGGCTACTCACTGAGCCGTGTTGTGTGCTCACCCCTCGACGTCGAATATTTTTAGTTGATGATGCAGGTTACACAGTTGAAGATTACATGAATGCTTCTACGTACGGGACGGTAGCAGCAATGGACGCTGGAGCTGAAGATGATACACACGACTCCACTTGCGAGTGCAACTCGTGTGTATTTGACTAGATATTTTTATAGGTTTCTTTATTGGATTTATAAGACATGTATTTGGTACTTAAATATTTATGTCTCAGTTAAACACAGAATAATTTGCTATTATTTATGGATATCATTTTAGTTCTCAGTTCATTTATTTATAAGACTTCCGCTATTGTGTATTTACTCTGATTATGATGGTGAGTATATGAAGGTTCCGGTAACGCGGGGATAGCCTATTTGAGATCCTGGTTGTACCGTTGGTTATTTAGCGGTTCTTCACACCATTCTGAAATGTACAAAATTGGGGTGTGACAGGAAAGGTATAGGAGATCGATTTCAATCGGGCGGTTTGGGTGCCTAATCCCTTCCCATAATCGTAACCTGATGCTTACCCAATCTCTGATTGATCAGAATTCCAATCTAAGGGTCATGAGTCAATCGAAGTCTTACCTTGGGGTGAGATTTCACATTTCTAAGGTCCTAGACCTAAATCTAGGTGGCGACTTCAAAAGATTTCCATCTTTGTCCTCACAGAGAGGCAGGGAGAAGAAGAGAGAGAGGGAAGTAAAAAGAGAGAGTGATACGGAGAAGTAGGGAGAGAGAGAGAAGTAGAAAGAGAGAGAGGGAGAAGTAGAGAGAGATAGAGAAGTTAAAAGAGAGAGAAGTAAAGAGAAAGAAAGAGAGAGAAAGAGATGTAGAAGGTGAGAGATAGAGGGAGAGAGAGAGAAGTGAGAGAGAGACATAGAAGTGAGAGAGAGAGAGAAGTAGAAAGAGAGAGAGAGGGAGAGAGAAGTAGGAAGAGAGAGAGAATGGGAGAGAAAGAAGAGAGAGATAGAGAAGTAGAAAAAGAGAGATAGATATAGAAGTAGAAAGAGAGAGAGAAATAGAAAAAGAGAGAGAGAGAGTAGAAAGGGAGAGAGAGAATTTGAAAGGGAGAGAGAAGTAGAAAGGGAGAGAATGAATTGGGAAAGGGAGAGTGAGAATGAGAGAGAGAGAAAGGGAACTTGAAAGAGAGAGAGAGAGAGAGGGGGAGAGAGAAGTAGAAAGAGAGATGTAGAGAGAAGTAGAAAGAGAAAGTGAGTGAGAGAAGTAGAAAGAGAGAGAGAGAGAGAGAGAGAGAGAGAGAGGTAGAAAAAGGGAGGGAGAGAGTAGAAAGAGAGAGAGAAGTAGAATGTGAGAGAGACAGAGAGTAGAAAGAGAGAGACAAAGGGAGAAAGAGAGAAAAAGAGAGTGAGAGAAAGAAAGAGAGAGAGTAAGGTAGAAAGAAAGAGTGAGAGTGAGAGAGAGAGAGAGAGAGAGAGAGAAAGAGAGAGAGAGAAGTAAAAAGGGAGAGGGAAGTAGAAAGAAAGAGAGGGAGAGAGAGAGGGAAGTTGAAAGAGAGAAAGTGATAGAGAGAGAGAGAAGTTGAGAAAGACAGAGAGAAACTGTGGGATGGAGTAGTAGAAAGAGAGGGAGAGAGAGAGAGAATGAGAGAGAAAGAAAGAGAGTAAAGGGGGAGAAGTAAAGAGAGAGAATGGGAGAGCGTGGAGAGAGAGAGGGAGAGAGAGCGTGAGAGAGATGTGGAAAGAGAGACAAATAGTAGTAGACAGAGAGAGAGAGAGAGGGAGATAAATAGAGAAAAAGAGAGAGAGAGAGAGGTGAGCAAGATGGAGAAGTTGAAGGAGAGAGAGTTGTAGAGAGAGATAGCGAGGAGAGAGGACACGAAAAAGGGAGAGAAAGAAAGAGAGGGGGAGTGAAGTAGTAGGAAACGAAGGAGTAGAAATAGAGAGGGAGTAGAAAGAGAGAGAGAGAAGTAGAAAGAGAGAGAGAGAGAGAGAGAGAGAGAAAGAGAGAGAGAAGATGAAAAAGGTAGAGAGAGCAAAGGGTGAGAGAGAGAATTAGAAAGAGAAATTAAAAAAAATAGAAAGAGAGAGAGTGCACGTGAGAGAGAGTAGAGTGAGTGAGATAAGTTGAAAGAGAGAGAGAGAGAATGAGAGAGAGAGAGGGAGAGAGAGAAGTTGAAAGGGTGAAAAAGGGAGGGAGAGAGAGAGAGAGAGAAATAAAAAGAAAGAGAGAGAATGAGATAGAGAGAGAAAGAGAGAGAAAAAGAGTAGGACAGAAAGTAGAAAGGGAGAGAGAGAGTGGGAAATAAAAGGAAATGAGTGGGAGTGAGGGTGAAAAGTAGAAAGAGAGAGAGAGAGAGAGGCTGGGAGAGAGAAAGAAGTGGATAGAGAGGGAGAGAGAGAAGTAGAGAGAGAAGTAGAGAGAGGAAAGAGAGAGAGAGAGGGAAGTAGAAAGAGAGAGAGAGAGAGAGAGATCGAGTGAGGTAGAAAGAGAGAGAAGTAGAAAGAGAGAGAGTAGTGGAATGTTATAGAGAGAGAAAATTGGAAAGGGAGAGAGGAAGAAAAAGAGAGTGTAGTAGAAAGAGAAAGGGAAGTAGAAAGAATGAGTGGGAGGGAGAGAGGGAAGTGGAAAGGGGGAGAGAGAGAGAAGTAGAGAGAGACAGAGAGAGTGAAAGAGCGAGATAGAGTAGTAGAAAGAGAGAGAGAGAAAGAGAGAGAAAAGAGTAAAGTAGAGAGGGGGAAAAGTAGAGAGAGAATGAGAGAGGGTGGAGAGAGGGAGGGACAGAGAGAGAGAGCGAGAGAGATATGCAAAGACATACAGAAAGAAGTAAAAAGAGAGAGAGAGAGAGAAGTAGAGAGAGAAAGAGAGAGATAGAGAGAGAATAAAAAGAGGGAGAGAGAGAAGTAGAGCGAGAGTAAAGTACAAAAAGAGAGAGAGAAGTAGAGAGAGAAAGAGAGAAAGAGAAGTAGAAGAGAGAAAGAGAGAAAGGTAGAGAGAGAGAGAGTGAAGCAAAATGAGACAGCGAAGTAGAAAGGGAATGGGAGAGAGAGAAGTAGGAAGAGAGAGAGAGAGAGAGAGAAAGAGAGAGACAAAGAGAAAGAGAGTGAGAGTAGAAAGACCATGTAGAGAGAGAAAGAGAGAGAGAAAGCGATAGAAAAGTCAAAAGAGAGAAAGCGAGAGAAATAAAAAGAGAGTGAGAGCGAGAGAGAGAGAGAGAGAGCGAGAGAGAGAGAGAAAGAGAGAGAGAGAGTGAGAGAGAAGTAAAAGGGAGAGGGAAGTAGAAAGAAAGAGAGGGAGAGAGAGAGGGAAGTTGAAAGAGAGAGAGTGAGAGTGAGAGTGAGGAAAGTTGAGTAAGACAGAGAGAGAAATTGCAGGATGGAGTAGTAGAAAGAGAGAGAGAGAGAGAGAGAGAGAGAATGAGTGAAAAAGAAAGGGAGTAAAGGGGGGAGAAGTAAAGAGAGAGAATGGGAGAGCATGGAGAGAGAGAGGGAGAGAGCGTGAGAGAGATGTAGAAAGAGAGACTAAGAGTAGTAGACAGAGAGAAAGAGAGAGGGAGATAAATAGAGAAAAAGAGAGAGAGAGAGAGAGAGAGGGGAGCAAGAGGGAGAAGGAGAGAGAGAAGTAGAGAGAGAGTAGTAGAGAGAGATAGTAGGAGAGAGAACAAGAGAAAGGGAGAGAATGAAAGAGAGGGGGAGTGAAGTAGAAGGAAACGAAGAAGTAAAAAGAGAGAGGGAGTAGAGAGAGAGAGAGAGAGAAGTAGAAAGTGAGAGGGAGAGAGAGAAGATGAAAAAGGTAGAGAGAGCGAAGAGTGAGAGAGCGAAGTAGAAAGGGAAATTCAAAAAATAGAAAGGGGAAGAGAGTGCACGTGAGAGAGAGAGAAGTAGAGAAAGAGAGAGAGAGACAAGAGAGAGTGAGAAGAGAGAGTGAGGAGATAGGGGGATGGAGAGAGAGAGAGAGAGAGAGAGAGAGAAAGAGAGAGATAGAGAGAATAAGTGGAAAGAGAAAAAGGGAGAGAGAGAAGTAGAAGAGAGAGAGAGAGAGAGCAATAAAGAGTGAGACAAAGAGAAAGAGAGAAAGAGAGAGAGAGAGAAAGGTAGAGAGAGATTGAAAGAGAAAGAGTATGAGAGAGAGAGTTAGAGGGAGAAAAATAGAGAAGTAGAGAGAGAAAAGTAGAAAGAGAGAGAGGGAGAGAGAAAGAAGAGAGGGGGAGAGAGAGACAGAGGGAGAAATAGAGAAAAAGAGGGGGAGAAGTTGAAAAAGAGAGAGAGAGTGAGAGAGAGATGTTGAAAAAGTGAGAGAGGGAAAGTGAGAGCTCACTAAAGTACAAAGAGAGAGAAAAAGAGATCTCTCTAAAGTAGTAAGTTAGAGAGAGAAGAGAGAGAGGGAGTAGTAGAGAGAGAAATGAAAAAAAGAGAGAGAAAAGAAGAGAAAGAGAGAGAGAGAGACAAGAGAGAGAGGGAGAAGAGAGAGTGAGGAGAGAGGGGGATGGAGAGAGAGAGCGAGAAAGAGAGAGGGAAAGAGAGGGAGAAGTAGAAAGAGAGAGAGAGAGAAACAAAGAGAGAGAGAGAGAAAGAAGGGAGGGGGAGAATTAATGAGGGAGAGAAGTAGAAAGAGATAGGGAGAGAGAGACAGAGAGAGCTCTCTGATGTAGAGAGAGAAGTGGTGTAAGAGAGATAGGAGAGGCAGGGAGAAGAAGAGAGAGTGGGAAGTAAAAAGAGAAAGTGAAAGGGAGAAGTAGAGAGAGAGAGAAGTAGAAAGAGAGAGAGGGAGAAGTAGAGAGAGAGAATAGGGAAGTTAAAAGAGAGAGAGAAGTAAAGAGAAAGAAAGAGAGATAGAGAAGTAGAAGGTGAGAGAAAGAGGGAGAGAGAGAGAAGTGAGAGAGACATAGAAGAGAGAGAGAGAGAAGTAGAAAGAGAGCGAGAGAGGGAGTAGGATGAGAGAGAGAATGGGAGAGAAAGAAGAGAAAGATAGAGAAGTAGAAAAAGAGAGATAGATATAGAAGTAGAAAGAGAGAGAGAAATAGAAAAAGAGAGAGAGAGTGAGTAGAAAAGGAGAGAGAGAATTTGAAAGGGAGAGAGAAGTAGAAAGGGAGAGAGATTAAAACTGGGAAAGGGAGAGTGAGAGTGAGAGAGAGAGAAAGAGAGAGAGAGAGAGAAGTAAAAAGGGAGAGGAAAGTAGAAAGAAAGAGAGGGAGAGAGAGAGAGGGAAGTTGAAAGAGAGAGTGAGAGAGAGAGAGAGAAGTTGAGAAAGACAGAGAGAGAAAGAGCGAGATGGAGTAGTAGAAAGAGAGAGAGGGAAAGAGAGAGATTGAGCGAGAAAGAAAGAGAGTAAAGGGGGGAGAAGTAAAGAGAGAGAATGGGAAAGTGTGGAGAGAGAGAGGGAGAGAGAGCGTGAGAGAGATGCGGAAAGAGAGACTAAGAGTGGTAAACAGAGAAACAGAAAGGGGGAGAAATAGAGAAAAAGAGAGAGAGAATAGAAAGAGAGAGGGAGAGAGGTGAGCAAGAGGGAGAAGTAGAAGGAGAGAGAGAAGTAGAGAGAGAGTAGTAGAGGGAGATAGCGAGGAGAGAGAACAAGAGAAAGGGAGAGAAACAAAGAGAGGGGGAGTGAAGTAGAAGGAAATGAAGAAGTAGAAAGAGAGAGAGAGAGAGAAAAGTAGAAAGTGAGAGTGTGAGAGAAAGAGAGAGAGAGGGAGAGAAAGAGAGAGAGGGAGAGCGAAGAGTGAGAGAGCGAAGTAGAAAGAGAAATTAAAAAAATAGAAAGAGCGAGAGAGTGCACGTGAGAAAGAGAGAAGTAGAGAGAGTGAGAGAAGTAGAAAGAGAGAGGGAGAGAATGAGTGAGAGAGAGAGAGAGGGAGAGAGAGAAGTTGAAAGGGCGAGAAAGGGAGAGAGAGAGAGAGAGAATAAAAAGAAAGAGAGTGAATGAGATAGGGAGAGAGAGAGAGAGAGAGAGAGAGAGAGTAGGAGAGAAAGTAGAAAGGGAGAGAGTGGGAAATAAAAGGAAATGTGTGAGAGAGTGGGTGAAAAGTAGAAAGAGAGAGAGAGAGGAAGGGAGAGAGAGAAAGAAGTGGATAGAGAGGGAGAGAGAGAAGTAGAGTGAGAAAAGAGAGAGAGAGAGAGGGAAGTAGAAAGAGAGAGAGAAGTGGAAAGTTACAGAGAGAGAGAGAGAGAAAACTAGAAAGAGAGAGAGGGAGAAAGAGAGAGAGAAAGAAAGATAGAAAGAAAGAGAGAGAGAAGTAGAAAGAGAAAGGGAAGTAGAAAGAATGAGTGGGAGAGAGGGAGGGAAGTGGAAAGAGGGAGGGAGAGAGAGAAGTAGAGAGAGACAGAGAGAGAAAGAGTGAGATAGAGTAGCAGAAAGAGAGAGAGAGATAGAAAAGAGAGAAGTAGAGAGGGGGTAAAGTAGAGAGAGAATGAGAGAGGGTGGAGAGAGAGAGAGAGAGCGAGAGAGATATGGAAAGAGAGACAGAAAGAAGTAAAAAGAGAGAGAGAGAGAGAGAAAAGTCGAGAGAGAAAGAGAGAGAATAAAAAGAAAGAGAGGGAGGTGTGAGAGAGGGGGCAGTAGAGAGAGAGAGAAGTACAAAAAGAGGGAGAGAAGTAGAGAGAGAAAGAGAGAAAGAGAAGTAGAAGAGAGAAAGAGAGGGAAAGATGGAGAGAGAGAGAGTGAAGTAAAATGAGATAGCAAAGTAGAAAGAGAGTAGGAGAGAGAGAAGTAGGAAGAAAGAGAGAGAGAGAGAGAGAGAGAGAGAAAGAGAGAAAGAGGGACAAAGAGAGAGAGTGAAAGAGAGTGAGAGTAGAAAGACCATGTAGAGAGAGAAATAGAGAGAGAAAGCGATAGAAAAGTTAAAAGAGAGAAAGAGAGAGAAGTAGGAAGGGAGAGAGAGAGAGAGAGAGAGAGAGAGGGAGAGGGAGAGAGAGAGAGTGAGAGAGAGAGTGAGAGAGAGAGAGAGGGAGGGAGAGAAAGAATGAGAGAGGGAAGTAGAAAAAGGGAGAGAGAAGTAGAAAGAGAAAGAGAGAGAGAAAAAATAGAAAAGAGAGAGATAGAGAGCGAGAGAGTGATAGAGAAAATGGGAGGAGAGAGAGGGAGAGTGAAAAGAAGAAAGAGAGGGATAAGTAGAAGACAGAGACAGAGAGTAGTAGAAAGAGTGGGAGAGAGAAACAGAGAAAGTGAAAAGAGAAAAAGAGAGAGAGAAGTAGAAATAGAGAGAGAGATAGAGAGAGACAAAGAGAAAGAGAGAAGTAGAGAGAGAAAGAAAGAGAAAGAGAGAGAGTAGTAAAGTGAGTGGGAGAGAGAGAAACAGAGAGATAGAGAGAAAAAGTGAAAAGAGAAAAAGAGAGAGAAGTAGAAAGGGAGAGAGAGAGATAGAGAGAGACAAAGGGAAAGAGAGAAGTAGAGAGAGAAAGAGAGAGAGAGAGAGGTAGAGAGAGATAGAAAGGGAGAGTATGAGAGAGAGAATTAGAGAGAGAGAAACTGAGAAGTAGAGAGAGAAGTAGAAAGAAAGAGAGAGAGAGAAGAGGGGGGAGAGAGAGATAGAGGGAGAAAGAGAGAAAAAGAGAGGGAGAAGTAGAAAAAGAGAGAGAGTGAGAGAGAGATGTAGAAAAAGTGAGAGAGAAAAATTGAGAGCTCACTAAAGTAGCAAGAGAGAGAAAAAGAGAGCTCTCTAAAGTACAGATTGAGAGAGAGAAGAGAGAGACGGAGGAGTAAAGAGAGAAATGAAAACAAGGAGAGTGTGAAGTAGAGAAATAGAGGGAAAGAGAGACAAGTGAGAGAGAGAAGAGAGAGTGAGGAGAGAGGGGGATGGAGAGAGAGAGAGCAAGAGAGAGAGAGAGAAAGAGAGGGAGAAGTTGAAAGAGAGGGAGAAGTAGAAAGAGAGAGATAGAGAGAAAGAGAGAGATAGAGAGAAAAGTGGAAAGAGAAAAAGGGAGAGAGAGAAGTAGAAAGGGAGAGAGAGCGATAAAGAGAGAGACAGAGAAAGAGAGAGAGAGAGAGGTAGAGAGAGATAGAAAGAGAAAGAGTATGAGAGAGGAAAATAGAGAAGTAGAGAGAGACAAGTAGAAAGAGAGAGAGGGAGAGAGAAAGAAGAGAGGGGGAGAGAGAACAAAGGGAGAAAGAGAGAAATAGAGTGGGAGAAGTTGAAAAAGAGAGAGTGAGAGAGAGATGTAGAAAAAGTGAGAGAGAGAAAGTGAGAGCTCACTAAAGTACAAAGAGAGAGAAAAAGAGAGCTCTCTAAAGTAGAGAGTGAGAGAGAGAAGAGAGAGAGGGAGTAGTAGAGAGAGAAGAAGAGAAAGAGAGAGAGACAAGAGAGAGAGGGAGAGGGAGATGGAGAGAGAGCGAGAGAGAAAGAGAGAGAGAAAGTAGAGAGAGAGAGAGAGAGAAAGAGAGAAAGAGAGAGAGAGAGAGAAGATGAAAAATGTAGAGAGAGCGAAGAGTGAGAGAGCGAAGTAGAAAGAGAAGTTAAAAAATAGAAAGAGGGAGAGAGTGCACGTGAGAGAGAGAGAAGTAGAGAGAGTGAGAGAAGTAGAAAAAGAGAGAGAGAGAATGAGAGAGAGAGAGAGAGAGAGAGGGAGAGTGCGAAGTTGAAACGGCGAGAAAGGGAGAGAGAGAGAGAGGGAGAAATAAAAAGAGAGGGAATGAGATAGGGAGAGAAAGAGAGAGAGAGAGTAGTAGAGAAAGTAGAAAGGAAGAGAGAGCGGGAAATAAAAGGAAATGTGTGAGAGAGAGGGTGAAAAGTAAAAAGAGAGAGAGAGGCAGGGAGAGAGAAAGAAGTGGACAGAGAGGGAGAGAGAGAAGTAGAGAGAGAAAAGAGAGAGAGAGAGGGAAGTTGAAAGAGAGAGAGAGATCGAGTGAGGTAGAAAGAGAGAGAAGTAGAAAGAGAGAGAGTAGTGGAAAGTTACAGAGAGAGAAAAAACTATAAAGAGAGAGAGAAAGGAAGAGAGAGAGAAGTAGTAAGAGAAAGGGAATTAGAAAGAATGAGTGGGAGGGAGAGAGGGAAGTGGAAAGAGGGAGAGAGAGAGAAGAGAGAATAAAAGGAAAGAGAGAGAGAGAGAGGTGAGGAGAGAGAGTGAGCAGTGGGGAGAAGTAGAGAGAGAAAGAAAGAGAAGTAAAATAGAGAAAGAGAGGGAAAGAAGGAGAGAGAGAGAGTGAAGTAAAATGGGACAGCGAAGTAGAAAGAGAGTGGGAGAGAGAGAAGTAGGAAGAGAGAGAGAGAGAGAGAGAGAGAGAAAGAGAGAGACAAAGAGAGAGAGTGAAAGAGAGTGAGAGTAGAAAGAACATGTAGAGAGAGAAATAAAGAGAGAAAGTGATAGAAAAGTTGAAAGAGAGAAAGAGAGAGAGAGAGAGAG
>JAMYWD010001788.1:17500-25000 GCA_028583415.1 Protea cynaroides
AATAGAGGGAGATAGCGAGGAGAGAGAACAAGAGAAAGGGAGAGAAACAAAGAGAGGGGGAGTGAGGTAGAAGGAAACGAAGAAGTAGAAAGAGAGATAGGGAGTAAAAAAAGAGAGAGAGAAGTAGAAAGTGAGAGAGAGAGAGAAAGAGAGAGAGAGAAGATGAAAAAGGTAGAGAGAGCGAAGAGTAAGAGAGCGAAGTAGAAAGAGAAATTAAAAAAAAGAAAGGGGGAGAGAGTACACGAGAGTGAGAGAAGTAGAAAAAGAGAGAGAAAATGAGAGAGAGAGAGAGGGAGAGAGAGAAGTTGAAAGGGCGAGAAAGGGAGAGAGAGAGAGAAATAAAAAGAATGAGAGAGAATGAGATAGGGAGAGAAAGAGAGAGAGAGAGTAGGAGAGAAAGTAGAAAGGGAGAGATAGTGGAAAATATAATGAAATGTGTGAGAGAGAGGGTGAAAAGTAGAAAGAGAGAGAGGGGGGCAGGGAGAGAGAAAGAAGTGGATAGATTGGGCGGGAGAGAAGTAGAGTGAGAAGAGAGAGAGAGAGAGAAGTGGAAAGTTATAGAGAAAGAGAGAAAACTTGAAAGAGAGAGGGAGAAAGAGAGAGAGGGAGAAAAGAGAGAGAGAAGTAGAATGAGAAAGGGAAGTAAAAAGAATGAGTGGGAGAGAGAGAGAGAAGTTGAAAGAGGGAGGAAGAGAGAGAGACAGAGAGAGAAAGAGCTAGATAGAGTAGCAGAAAGAAAGAGAGAGAGAGAAAAGGGAGAAGTAGAGAGGGGGAAAAGTAGAGAGAGAGTGAGAGAGGGTGGAGAGTGAGAGGGACAGAGAGAGAGAGAGAGCGAGAGAGATATGGAAAGAGAGACAGAAAGAAGTAAAAAGAGAGAGAGAGAGGGAGAGAAGTAGAGAGAGAAAGAGAGAGATAGAGAGAGAATAAAAAGAAAGAGAGAGAGGTGAGAGAGAGGGAGCAGTAGAGAGAGAGAGTGAAGTAAAAAAGAGGGTGAGAATTAGAGAGAGAAAGAGAAAAAGAGAAGTAGAAGAGAGAAAGAGAGAGAAAGAAGGAGAGAGAGAGTGAAGTAAAATGAGACAGCGAAGTAGAAAGAGTGGAAGAGAGAGAAAAGTTGGAAGAGAGAGAGAGTGGAAGAGAGTGAGAGTAGAAAGACCATGTAGAGAGAGAAATAAAGTGAGAAAGCGATAGAAAAGTTGAACGAGAGAAAGAGTGAGAAGTAGAAAGAGAGAGTGAGAGCGAGAGAGAGAGGGAGAGGGAAAGAGAGAGAGAGAGAGAGAGAGAGAGAGGGAGAGGGAGGGAGAGAAGGAAGTAGAAAAAGGGAGAGAGAAGTAGAAAGAGAAAGAGAGAGAGAAGAAAAGAAAAGAGAGGGATAGAGAACGAGAGAGTGATAGAGAGAATGGGAGGAGAGAGAGGGAGAGAGAAAAGTAGAAAGAGAGAGAGATAAGTAGAAGAGAGAGAGAGAGCAGAACAAAGAGTGGGAGAGAGAGAAACAAAGAGTTAAAGAGAAAAAGTGAAAAGAGAAAAAGAGAGGGAAGTAGAACGAGAGAGATAGAGAGAGACAAAGAGAAAGAGAGAAGTAGAGAGAAAGAGAGAGAGAGAGAGAGAGAGAGAGCAGTAAAAAGAGTGGGAGAGAGAGAAACAGAGAGATAGAGAGAAAAAGTTAAAAGACAAAAAGAGAGGAAAGTAGGAAGAGAGAGAGAGAGATAGAGAGAGACAAAGGGAAAGAGAGAAGTAGAGAGAGAAAGAGAGAGAGGGAGAAAGAGAGAAAAAGAGAGGGAGAAGTAGAAAAAGAGAGAGTGTCGCACCCCAATTCTGTACCAACCAGAATGGTGTGATGAACTGTCAATAAACCAACGGTTCAACCAGGATATCGTATAGGCTTTCCCACATTGTTAAACCAAAACACATTCCACATTAATCAGAGGTAATAAAGTAAATAGCGGAAGTCTTACAGATAATGAACTGAGGTCTAGTCATGATAAATAATTAGTATTCCATTTATCTCCAAGTTACCAAAACATAATTTAATACATATTACAATATCCAAATACAGAAATTAAACACTAAACGTATCCATAGTTGAAACGCTAGCTTGACGAATCACCACAGTCCTCCATAGCTTGCTCATCATAGCCGCCACCCGTTTACATGTTGGCTTGTTGACATAATCTTCAACCGTAATACCTGCAACATCAAAAACTAAAATATTTGTTTGCACGAGGGTCAGCTCTCCAACTTAATCTCAGTGAGAAAACAAAACAATGCAACAAACATATGCATGCATTCAATTCATAACTGTGGTCTGGTTTATAGTTTGCAATGTGCTATAGAAAGGTTCGGAGGCCGCCTCACCTCTATACACGAGTGTGTGAAGCCGCCCAATGAAAACGACCCTGTCGACCCCACATGCACCCACTATGGCACAATATACCCCAATGAAAACGGCATTGAAGTATCGGTTGATACCATACCAACACGTAAGCCCCTGTTGGCGAGGGCTCACAAACTGGGCTCGCAACTAACCAATCCTAATGGAAAATAGTGTATCAAAGGCCTCACCCCAGCATCCCTCAATACGTCTATAGAGATAGAGCTAAGGCCCCCCGGCAGAGTCGAAGACTACACGGTCCGAGACCACCTCCCCTGATGCCCTACGACGTAATAGTTCTGCTAGGGTAATGGCGATACGACGATGTTAGTGGACAAGACTTGTATAGAGCTATGGCACAATATACCCAATGAAAATGGCATTGAAGTACCGGTTGATACCATCCCCTATCCGCATCAAGTACACCAACATTTGCTTAGTGGACATGATTTGAGTAGAACTATGGCTAAATATACCCCAATGAAAACGGCAATGAAGTACCGGTTGCTACCATCCCCTACCCGCACCATGTACACCAGCCAAACACAAACATTCACATGCCTATTCCTATCATCATCATCATCATCATGTTATAAACAATGAAATTAAATATGCACGAGCAGTAATAATAGAAATATTAGATGACATGTTGAATGCACATTACAAGCATACACGCATAGAATCAGTCATGGCATTGGACTCAAGAAATAAAAATAGTTTATTATTATCCAATTAGTTTAGGTCTTGTTCATTCACCTTTGCTTGAGTGTAGATCATTTTTCAAGTTTTAAGAATCACTTTTATATCAATAGAAAAACCTAACAAGTCGATAGATTTTAGTTAGAATTCATTCCAAACAATTTTAGGCTTGCTGTTAAGCTAGGGTCGTAGGACGGGTCGCAGGTAGGGTAGCAGTTTTCTGCAACCCCAGGGTGTAGGGTCGATGCTAGGGTCGGATGTTCCATCGACCCTAGGTGCGACCACAGCTTCCTTGGACTTCTCGAAAGCTGGGGGTCAATCCTGTGGTCTGGTACGATCGATTCCCAATCAACCCTACGTGCGACCGCACGTGGTTTGAGTCGACTTTGCCATTCTACAGTCCATTCTTTCATGTTTGGGTCCTTTGGCTTACTTTTATAGTCCATTCTATGATTGTTCTATGGCTCAAAACTCCAAGTTACTCACTTTTCATAGTTTTCCATGATTTCCATTGGAATTCATCCATGGATGGATGGTATTTCGGTTTCTCTTTACCTAACTTCATCGTAATCTATTCTAAGCTTTCAATTAGATAGGGATTGAGGTTCATACCTTCTGTAGTCTGAGTTTCAAAGATTTCTCTGAGCTTCTTCTTCTTCCTTAGCCTTTTCTTTAAGTTTTCCTTCTCTTCTTCTCTTCCTTCTCTTCTCTTTCTCTCACTTTCAATTAGGGTTCTAAAATGAGTGAAAGAGGCTTAGGGACATCCTATTTATAGAGGATAACCCCCAAAAATAAGTCCCATTAAGTTTAGAAAAGGTCCAAATTGAAATTAGGAAAGTTTTCTAATTTCGGTTTGTGCTGTTTTCCTAGGGTCGATGATAGGGGGTCGATGAGGGGGTCAGACAATTCGAGACCCCTGCGACCCCATGACCAAAAGTCATGGGTTGGACTTCTTTTGAGGTGGGGGTCGACCCTACCTGTTTAGGCATGCGACCCTACCCTCCTTTTGACTGTTTTTGAGTAAAATTTCATATTGGGTCTTGGGTTTCATCACACACTTGGTCCACTTGGCTCGACCATGATATGTAGACTGATCACGACACAAAATGTAAGGTTAGACAGGGTTCGTGGCATGCGGGTCTTACAACTCCACCACCGTTAAAAGAAATTTTGTCCTTGAAATTTGAACGTACGGATCTTACAACTCCCCCCTCCTTAAAATAAATTTTGTTCTCAAAATTTGAATTTACTCCGGAGTTAATAGGTGGGAATTCTGTTTTCACATTGCATCTTCTTCCTCCCATGTAATCTTCTCCACGTCTTGTCTTCGCCAGATTATTTTTATATAATAATTATCCCAGTTTTTTTTTTGAGATGTTGTACCTTCCAACTAGTGAACTATGCTGGTACCACTTCAATAGTTAAATCTTCTATCTAATCCAGTGGATCAGTGGTCGATACCTTTGATATGGATCTCCAACATACTTCTTCAATAGAGATACGTGAAATACGTCATGCGCACTAGACATGGACAGCGGTAATGCTAGTTGATATGCAACTTTTCTATATCTCTCCAAAACTTTACAAGGTCCAACACATATATAGGATACCACTTTCCCTTCTTGCCGAACCGCTTCAAACCATACATAAGTGATACCTTCAAGAACACTTTGTCACTTATGGCGAACTCAAGATCTTGGTGTCTCTCCTGACAACCTTGAGCTATCTTGGCCCTTTTCTTTGATCTTGTCTGCCATTCGACAGGTTTCTTCAATAGGCTCAGGTCTTAAAACTCTTCATTCATCAACTTCATTCAATCATAGAGGGGTTTGACATTTCTACCGTACCATGCTATATAGGTGACATTTACATAGTAGCTTGGTAGCAACTTCAATTCACGGTAACTTCTCAACTCAAGCTCCTTGAAATCAATTTCACAAGCTTGGGGCATATCTCTTAGGATCTGTATAGTCCGCTCCGACTATCCATCGGTTTAAGGTAAATTGCAGTACTAAACTTCAACTTCGTTCCTATTGTTTTCTATAGATCCTCCCCAAACTTCGAGATAAACATGAGCCTCTGACCGACACAAAGCTCTCATGCATACCATTCAATCTAGCAATATTATCCACATATATCTTAGTTAGCCGCCCCAAAGCATACCGAAGTCGTATAGCAATGGAATGAGCTATCTTCATAAGGCGATCAACAATCACCCGAACCATGTCAACCGATCTGGGAGTTAGTGGCAAATCATTGACATAGTTCATTTTACTGCAGTTCCACTTCCAGACTGGCTCCGATAGTGGTTATGGTACGCCATGTTGGCCTTTGTCTTTCAGTCTTTACTTGCTGATAATTCAGATACTGAAACACACACTAAGCCACATCTGTTATCATTCCTCTTTACCAGTACAATATCTTCAGGTCATGATACATATTGGTACTCTAGGATGTCCTGGATATTGAGTACAATGGGTGTCACACCCCAATTCTGCACTATTCAGAATGGTGTGATGAACCGCTAATAAACCAACGGTTCAACCAGGATCTCGAGTAGGCTATATCCGTGTTATCTGAACCCCATACATCCATAATCATAATCAGAGTAAATACACAATAGCGGAAGTCTTATAATAAAATGAACTGAGAATCTACTGTGATATTAATATTTAAATAGAAAATTATTCTGTATCAACTGAGACATAAGTAAATATCAAATACATGTCCATAACAAAACCAAGTAAAGAAACCTAAGAAAAATATCTAATCGAATGCACATGAGTTGCACTCGCAAGAGGAGTCATGTGTATCCACTTCAGCTTCAACCTCCATCGCTACTACGTTCCCGTACGCTGGAGCGTTTACATAATCTTCAACGATATAACCTGCATCATCAACTAAAAATATTCGACGTCGAGGGGTGAGCATACATCACGGCTCAGTGAGTAGACAAAACAATGCAACATTACATATGCATGCAATCAATTCATATCTTTGGTCTGGTTTATAGTTTGCAATGCACAATAGAAAGGTTGGGTGGTCAAAGGTTAACGTTTATTGACCCCGCCTCTATACATAGGGTGTAAGACCCGCACGCCACAAACCCGGCCTAACCTTACATTTTGTGTCGGGACCCGTCTACATATCATGGTCGAGCCAAGTGGACCAAGTGTGTGAAGAAACCCAAGACCCAATAGGAAAATTTACCCAAAAACAGTCAAAATGAGGGTAGGGTCGCATGTTTTAAGAGGCAGGTCCGACCCTCCCATCGACCCTCACCATCGACCCTCACCATCGACCCTCGGCATTCAGGAAAAACAGCGTGAACCGAAAATTGAGAAACCTTCCTAATTTCAATTGGAACCTTTCCTAAACTCAATGGGACTTATTTTGGGACGTTTTGCCCTATAAATAGGACGTACCTAAGCCTCTTTCACTCCTTTTACAACCCTAATTGGATTGAGAGAAAGAGAAGAGAAGGAAGAGAAGAAGAGAAGGAAAACTTGACGAAAAGGCTAAGGAATAAGAAGAAATTCAGAGGAACTCTGAATCTCAGCAAACCTAAGGTATGGATACATTCCCCATGATTTAGTTAAGACTTTAGAATGGTTTATGAAGAGGGTATGACTTAGAAGAAACCCAAATCATCCATCCATGGTTTCGTTTCAATGGAAACCATGGAGGAGATCATTAAAACCATGTAGGTGAATAAAGTATAGTTCTAAACCATAGAACATGTATAGAATGGATTGTGGAAGTAAGCCATAGGACCTAACCAAGAAAGAGAGAACGAAATCTGATATTTTGGACTTAAATCATGGAGGGTCGCACCTAGGGTCGATGGCAGATCCGACCCTAGCATCGACCCTCAGTGTTCGGGAAGTTCAGATTAGGGGGAGGGTCGCACCCAGGGTCGATCATGACTCCGACCGTACCTCCGACCCTCAGTTAACAGAATGGTTTTTAAATTCCGAATAAATTCTAATTTAATTCTATCAACTTTGTTTGGTCTTCTAGCAATATAATAACATTATAAAGGTGATTCTAAAGCTTGGAAGAGGATCTATTAACAAGCTAAGGTGAGGGAACAAGACCTAAACTAATTGGTTAATAACAAACTATTTTTATTTTTTTGAGTCCAATATCATGATTGTGTTATGCATATATGATTGTAATGTGCATTCAACATGTCATCCAATATTTCTATTATTACTGTTCATGCATATTTAAATTTATTGATTATAACATGATGATGTTAATGATGGTAGGAATAGGCATGTGAATGTTTGTGTTTGGCTGGTGTACATGGTGCGGGTAGGGATGGTATCAACCGGTACTTCGATGTCGTTCTCATCGGGGTATATTGTGCCATGGTCTATTCAAGTCATGTCCACTAAGCAAGTGTTAGTATGCTTGATGCGAGGGGAGCA